>JAINUG010000054.1:903573-951073 GCA_029706075.1 Aldrovandia affinis | reverse complement strand
ATAAGTCACTTGATCAATCCATATGCGAACACAGCAATACAGTATCATCTGTAGTTATGTGTTTTCACACATGCATACAATTTTGCATGACATGCACACAAGCACACTCACTTACAGACACACACACACACACACACACACACACATTCACTCAAACACACTCATGTATGCACATTTGCAGTCACTAACACATGCATACAGACTCAGAGATGCACACAAGCATGTATAAACCTACAATTGCAAACACACACACACTCATGCATTTGCACAAACACACACACACACTCATGCGTTTGCACAAAAACAAACACGCATATACACATGCACGCACATATACACACACACACATGCATTTGCACAAACACACACACACATTCATGCGTTTGCACAAAAACAAACACACATGCACACACATATACACACACACACACACACTCATGCATTTGCCCAAATAAACACACACACACACTCATTCACGTACACATGCATGCACTCTTAAATATACTCATATATTATACTCATACCAAGCTGATCGCACACAAACTACAAAGCTACCAGTTCGCACCCAACTTGTTTTATGCTTTTCCTGAGGGTATATGTAAATGTGTGCGTTTGAGATAGTTCCTGGTACTGAACTGTGCATACCTGGTCCAGTCAATCAGTCAGACAATCTGTAAACAAAGTGCAGTGAACTTGGCCTTTGTTTTGGAGAACAAAATCAAAATGTAAATGTCATGTCACAGTGGCAGCTCAGGTGTGGAAGTGAAGGGCAACCGGACTCCTCCCTCTGTCCATCTCACCAACCCTGCAGGTACTGGCCAGTGGTCAGGCAATGTAGTATGCTGTGTGTGTGTGTAATAAATAATTATTCATAATAATGAATTAATAACAATAATTAATTACACACACACACACACACACACACCTGGTTAATCGTGCTTCCTCTCCTGTCATTCTATCTGCAAAACAGTCCACAAAAGGTACACAGTCCTTTCCAATGCAATTAATACATCACCGTCATTACCGTCACTGCTCTCTCACACTTTCATTACCATCATTTGCTTTTGTCTGTCATCGTGATTTGCTGGCTAGGAGTCCAGTGCCGGATAACAAGCTATCCAACCTGCCAGAGATGGCAGTCACATCAAAGATAGAGGGAAAAAAACTTGTTTGTTAAAATATATGCAGGAGGGGAGGGTGGTGGGGGGGGAGGATATGAAAAGAAAAATGTACGCTTTGTGAGTCAACGCCAGAGGCACTGGGGGGTAGAATTCTGGAAAAGTGTGATATTTTACCCCAGAATCCCATGGGTAATGGAGAAAGGGAAGGTTGTAGAAAATATAATGATGAAGGGGAGGCGGAATGATTTTAAGACTCCTAATTATTGTTGAGCTGTGTCTGGATTTGCTATTGGCTGCCTGACTCTCACATCCTGTTTGATGCCAAGATTAAATCCTGGATGTAGTGTTTGATGCTTTGTTAGTATTTTTTTTCTTTTTCTGCTGCTTTGTTTTAAAAGCACAAATATGAAATGTGATATTCAATGAAAAAATATATATCTTCAATGGTTGTCTAAAACTAAAAATTAAAACATAAAAAAGACTTCTCACTGGGAAAAAGTTTGTCACACTGCAGAGGCTGCTGCTTCCCACTCTTTATAGTGCCTTATTATTATAGTAATAATAATAATAATTATTGTTATTGTTGTTGTTATTATTATTATGCCCAGGCAAAACTATTTTTTCTAGAAAATACATAGCTGGACATACCAAGAATATATCAAATCAGAGGTCCTTGCCAGAATGGTACATCTCATATGTTTGCTCGGTACGTATAATCAAACACTCCCTTTTACATTTAGGTTTAGTCTAGGTTTTAGATTCTCACATAGCCAATCTGGGCACCCTTTAAAATAAGGCCACATAAACATTTTAAGGACAGAACACCTCACTGACTCCAAGTGACTGTTCAGCAGTGAGGTTTTCTTCTGTTGATCTGCAATGTTCTGATATTGACCTGCCTGAAGAAAAAATCATGTGCAAGCTAATACCAAATATTCTTAAAATTTTGTTTCAGATTCTTTCCCGTTTTTCTCACAATTTGGTAGCCAATTATACCCTCTATTTCTTTCAATTATACCCTCCCCCACAGGCCTGCACAGCCCATGCCAGCTCACCCCCCGTCCCTCTGGGGCAGTCAGCCAATCACCACCAGCGACGGGGCTCTCAGCCAGAGCCGGGCTGGTGCAGCCGGGTTTCGAACCGCAGCTGCAGTGGGCAACTTGCATTCCAGGTGAATACTTTGACCGTTATGCTGCCCGAGGCCCCCTAATACCACATATTAAATTGAACCACCACTCAGCTCCATATTCTTAACATTGACTGTTCTGTCTCTCTACTGTTGAAGCCAAAACATTCCAACTTGATGCATTTTATGAATATTCATGAAGGGGAGTGAACATGTAGAATACTGTGGCGATTGATGTTCGGTACTGCAATATAGCATGTAATACTAAGGCCAGGGAAGCCACAGTGCCCAACTAACTGTGATGCAGTACTAAGGCGAAGGAAGTCACAGTGCCCAACTCACTGTGATGTAATACTAAGGCCAAGGCAGTCACAATGTCTGATTAACTGTGATGTAATACTAGGGCGAAGGAAGTCACAGTGCTCAACTCACTGTGATGTAATACTAACTGTGATGTAATACTAGGACGAAGGAAGTCACAGTGCTCAACTCACTGTGATGTAATACTAACTGTGATGTAATACTAAGGCAAAGGAAGTCACAGTGCTCAACTCACTGTGATGCAATAATAGAGGCAGGGAAGTCACCATGCCGGATTCACTGTGATGTAACTGAGTGTAGATGCAGGACTACACTCTTTTGTAGCAGGCACAGGGCGACAGCAGGTGCCCGATCGATCAGAGTTGCTAATGCCCAATGAGGCAGTAGTTACCCCAACAACCAAAAACCCTCCCTCCACGCATGACACTGTGGCCAATTATGCGTCGCCCCGTGGGACTGACCGCCATGATCATGGCAAATGCTGACCGTCATAGCGTAATTATTCATGTGGTCACCCACGGAGGGAGGTTGTTGTTTTTTTGTCAGCCGGGTATTCCCCAACTGGTGACTCCCCTGGTTGAATAAAACGGCACTGGGGCACTCCCTCCCAAACTGAAGAAGGACGTTGCGGTGATAGGAGGGGCTTAATTGGCTGGAAAAATAGGGGCGGGGTGAAGGTTGTGATTTTGTGACAACAGTCATGGCTAGATGGAATAATGCTCCCTTCATAATGAGGAACTACAGGTAACTGCCAAAATAAAGGAAACACAAATATGAAGTGTCTTAATAGGGTGTTGGGCCACCATAAGCCACTAGAACAGCTTCAGTGCACCTTGGCATAGATTCTGCAAGTGTCTAGAGCTCTATTGGAGGGATGCAACACCATTCTTCCACAAGAAATTCCATCATTTGGTGTTTTGTTGATGGTGGTGGAAAGCACTGTATCAGGCACCACTCCAGAATCTCCCATAAGAGTTCAATTGAGTTGAGATCTGGTGACTGAGACGACATGCCATATGGTTTACATATGGTTTTCATGCTCGTAAAGCCACTCATCTTTATATTTATGGTGTTTATCATGGCTTTATATTTATCTGTGTTTATCTTGCTGAGTGGACCTAAACCATGCCAGGAAAATGCACCTCACATGATAACCGGGCTGCAAGAACCCTTCATTTACTCAAGTGTTTCCTTTATTTTGTCAGTTACCTGTACATTGCACGTGTTCCCTATCAACTTTACAAACAGTAGGCATTTCTGATCAAATCATGCCAACAAGAAGCACAACAAACATGTCTGATATATATATATATATATATATACCCAAATACACACACATACACATAAGTGCTTACACATACATACGTACATGACGACGTACATCTAAACACAAACATTTAGTTTAGCGTAGGAGGTAGTTTTCTTACTAATTAATCAACATATATAGCATGCTTCTACATAGTAAATAAATAAACCCTCTCGACACTAGACATTCTTGTAAAGCCCAGACACCTACAAGATAAAACCAACGAGCCTACATTAATTATAACCAAACAAATGCATGGGCCTGTTTACAATCCTATTGTGTGTGCGTGAGTGAGTGTTTTCCATTATTACTATTCTATTTAGTCCACTGGCTAAGGGCCACAACAAATGGGACAAGCACCAAACTAGTATTCTAGTGAAAAAGGAATATTAAATTGTTATTCACAATTGTTTGGCCAATTGCACTCCTAAATGCTGTCTTGTGTATGTGTTTGTGTGTGTGTGTGTGTGTGTGTGTGTGCATACATGTGTATGTGTAGCGTTCCTGCTTGTTTTCTCTTCACAGATGTAATGGTATTCCAATGAGCTCTCTCATCTTATATCTATTATCTTCACACTTTTCCTAACCACTGTAAACAAACGTAAGCAGATGCAGATCGAATCCACATTCTTATCCATCTGTGTTATCAGGAGAAGCATTTCACAGTTCGCAGTCTCTCCATGTCTGTCTGTGAAGTTCTCAAGCAACAACAGCACAGCTGAGATTCAATATGTTGATGTTCAATGGCCGCAAATGTTTATCACAGAATTGCAGCAACAGAGTGTTTAATTTAGGTGCAGACACTGCAAAAATGTGCATGGAGATGCACAGCCACACTGACATTCATGCTAGTCCATACTATTCTCCCATGTACAAGTTCATAAATTACAAATGGACACAAGTTCAACTAATCAGACCACCATATGTTCTAAACTCAGCCTGCCCCAGTCCCACTAGAATTACACAGTCACAGTTTAATTAAAGAATACTATATGAATGTGCCCTCGACAAGTGCAGAGGATAATCCACACACAGGCGACATAGAGCTCGACCATGTTGTCATAGTTCTTATCTTTCTTGATGTGAAAGTCTTTTTCAGTCTCTTTCTATCTCTGTCTTTGTAAGGGGACGAGGGGGACGGGAGACTGGGGGGGGGATTAATGAAAACATAACAGGATGCGCTTCAAGAAAACAGGCGATGAATCACCAAAACCTAGCTACCGAGATGAAAGATTACATCACTTACCGCGACAGCCAAAAGTTCCCTGTCGCGCGGGACTCGGAACCCAACATTGAATCATTTTGTGGCCAGCCGCCCTCACTCTGTCTGCGCACCAGCTCAGCCTTAGAACATATTAATTTAACGACGTATAGAAGTTCTAAAGAACAACACTTGCTATTCCGCAATCAGATAAAACACACTGGGTGCTTTTTTTGTATACTGAGAGCAAAGCGGAACACGAAATAGTTCCCTTCAAGACCTCAAGAGAGCGAGTAAACGCGATTTTAACTCAATATAACCAACTTACTTAAAGCAATAGCAAAGAGACATATCAATCACAACTCTATCCAATCTGTTTATTAAAGGAGATTGTAGTGCAGGGGTGTGGAGTTTATATTTTAAAATGCAGGATTTGATTGTATATGCCATCACAAATGTAGCTAATGAAAAGTATTTTTTCTGTTTATTAACTAAGATATGATGAACGTCCCAAATGTATTTCACCACCAAGTTTCTTTGTAAATAGTTAATAAAGCACGCGCAAGAATCTTTCTACTTTCAAGAATATAAAAGAAAAAACGATTCCCAACACGGCCCTTCCCAATATCCCCTTATGGTGCCAGAACACGTGATGACCTATTTAGACCACTTTCATTTGAAATGCAGAATAACTAAGTAGCCTGTTATTTATATTTTGTTCTTGAAATCAGTCTCAGAACAAGACTGTGTAGTTCAATTTCACAATTTCACCCTTCGAAGATATATACAGGACATTTCAGGAAAAAAATAGCAAGTGATTTACTGCCTTCACGACAGTTTCAACGTCTTTATTTTTAGCTTAGAAATACCGTAATGATTACACAGGCTAAGACAATTAAAGGTTTGCTGACGCTTTAATTTTAAAACGCAAGTGAATAAATCAATCATTCTAAAAAGGTGCCGCTGGCTGGCATATACTTGTAGCCTGGCGATTCATGGATAAGTTTACGTTTTAAGAATATAATATGACAAAATATTTATTTAACTACATACTGCCTGAGGTGGGTTACATTTAAAGTTCAAATTATAGACTACTTATACAATGACTGGAGACAGTCACATGATAAGGGACAATAAACGTTGGAAAGTGTGGTAAGAGTTCCGATAAGAAACCCCTAAACGTCTAAACGTCATTAAAAAGGTATCACTCTAAGTCATCACATACAGGCACATATGCATCCCCTCTCTCTCTCTCTCGCTCTCTCTCTCTCTCTCACACACACACACACACACACACACACACACACACACACACACACACACACACACAGACCTCAGACTGATGGTAGCTTTCAAAATCACCATCACCAAAAAAGCTCTAACAGTTAATAAGAAATATGCTCGGTACTGCAGGTAATATTAATAGTAGCCTACACAAAATACACCGACGGCCTCTCTGCAGTGCGAAATACAAATTCAAGTGTGCGATACAAGGCAACTTTAGATGTAGACAGGGGTTGGTGGGCGGACGGCAGTGGGTGACAATGATGTTACAATTAGACAGTTTAATGACTGTTAGAACTTTAATCTTAAATGGGAGGATGGTCACTGATCCATAGCCCTACCACTGAGAAATCACAAACTAGAGTTAGTTATGTTTCAGCAGTAATATAGGAACATATTATTATTTTATTTTTAGTAGTAGTAGTAGTAGTAGTAGTAGTTCCAGTAGTAGTAGTAGTAGTAGTAGTAGTAGTAGGCCTTGTAGTCTACAGTTGCAGGACCCGTTAACATTAGTTGGACTAGAAGCCGCAGTATGTTAGTAGTCATATTACTGTATATGGCTGTATATTAAAATGCTATTGAGTGAAAGCATGCTCTGCGGGAGCAAGGGTTGTATTCCCTCCACGAGGGAATGTCTGAGAACTCTGTTGCTGTTTTAAATAAATAATGAGTAAACCACCAGCCGTCTTTGAATAAACGTCGATTAAAAAAAACGTCATCGGTGTTCTGTGATGACCGACATAGCCTATACAGCTCGAAATGTATATTCGACTCAAACAGATAGGTAGCTGTTAAAACGTGTCTCCGAACAATGTAATCGTCACGTGCGGTTCCGTGAGATTCGTCGAACAGGGAGGGGCGTCAGTCGTCTGGACCCGCAGAATACTGACAAAATTTGACAGCGCGGTCTATGTTCGTGCAGAAATGGCTCTCGTGAATTGCTCGAGTGGCTAAAAGAGATCTCAACGCGTCTGGTACAAATTAATACAGTGTGTTTAACCTAATTAACGATAACCCGCAGATATATTGTATTTGCAAGTAGCCTATTTATTACGCCTATAATGACAAGTTCCCTTCAAGTCCCAAATGCATGGCCTATTAATGTACAAATAGTAATATTGATGGACTTTTTTAAAATATAAATTGTCCTCAAACATTGCCCCCGTGTAGCCATTTGTATACTTTTGTCAGAGATAAGCAAATTTCATTTGACATGGATTTACTCTTGATTGCAATATTCTGGAAAGAGTATGCTTAATTTTGTTTACGAATGTGCAACGCCCGCGTTCGTGTGTTAAACTACAGTTACATCAAAGTCAAATTGAACAGCACTGCTACAGCCGTGCTCTGCTTGTAAATGAGCCTGACAAAAAAACAATTAGAAGGAACAACACGAACCGCAATTCAAAGCGGGGGCTTTGCTTCACTTGCTGTTAAAGTGTTTTCAACGGAGGGGTAAATAGAATTGGGGCATTGTTTAGTGTTGCCTCACATTTTTATGCGCGGTTATTGAAGTTAAACGTTAGGGAAAAGTTCATTCGCATACTATAACCCACATAATGGCAAAGTAATGAACGGTAACTGGTATTTGCACAACACACGCAAATGGTTAATCACTTTCAGAGCCCAACAAACATTCCTTCAAACCAAATTGTGTCTAGTTAAGACCAAAGTTTTATTTTATAGGAACGGTGAAACTCTGAAAGCAAATTATGACAAGCTTTCGTTTCTGTCAATTAAAAAGTGCTGCCAGAGCAGCGTAGTCTTTTGTATTTTTATTTAAACAGACAGGGACTTGTTTACCGCCTTTCAAACGTGTTAAAAAGAGCAAATTATTGATTTACACAGCACGTACCATTATGGAGCAGGGAAATTTGCCAACAGTCTCAAAGACCCATTTTCCTTTAAAAAAAAAAAAAAAAAAAAAGTTCAGCCTCCAAAAAGAGTGAGAGTGGAGCGAGCGAGTCGAATTCTTCTGTGATACCGGAAGCAAAAAAGAACCTTAGCGCAGGACGGCCTGTGGCCCAGGGAACATTTTCAAATTGTAGTCTAGTAGGTATTTTCTTCAAGGGAAAGGGAACGGAGGAGGACTATCCAAGGCGCCTGCTTCGCGGCTTCATTCGGGATACAAGTGTTCACTTCTAACGCGAGCGGCTTCCATCACAAACACACGTCGGCTTCGGAGCTCCGGGAGATCCGCTATCGCAGTCGCGGTCTCAGCGCGCCGCTCTCTCCGTCCTCCGATCGCCCCGAGTCCGTGGCACGATCTCGGTGTGCCTTCAGCGGCAAAAGTGACCCAAAAAAAAACAGAGGTCTTGAATGAAATAGCAATGGACAGTAAGTAGTTTGTGTGTATACCCTTTCCAATTAGATGTTGCCTGTTTACGATTCAAGAGGACCTCTCCTCCCTCTCCTATCCTATCGCGGTCCCCCTCCTCTCTTGTATCGCAAAAAGTGGGACCCCTTGGTCTTTCTCCAACTCTTCCTCCTAGCAGAGATTAAATCAGAAAACAGATTGCGGCTGAGGAGAGATGTGCAAACCGATCGCTACAGGTTTGGACAATCTTGTAAATAAGCAAAGGGCACGTGCGCGTGTTATGTGTAGGCTATTAGCGCTGTGGTCAAATGCATAATGACAGTGGATCCGACGAGCGTGTAGTTCTGTAGTGTCGAATTGGTCTGGAAGCGCGGAGAGGCACAGCCGTAAGATCGCGGTCGGAGACGCGGAGAGCTGGTGAATTATTAATAAAGAGAGCAGTTCGCAGTCTGTCCCGTTCGGCGAGTGACCGGCGCGGCAGCTGCACGGGGTTTAGGGGAATTAAATACGGGCTCGGTGAAAAGCATAGACGGCGGGGATTACCCTCACAGGAAACAGTGTGGAGGCAGAACGGATTGATGGAGAGAGAGAGAGAGGGGTGGGGGTGGGGGTGGTGTGGGGTGGGGTGGGCTGGGGGAGAAAAATAAGAAGGACAAATGGGCAATAAGGGTAACATTTAATATGCAAGTTGACAAACACGCGATGCTGGTCCTTGTCAGCAACACATAACAGTGATATCGCATGGGCTACTTCTGATCTGGGGAGAAATGGAACTTATCAAGGAGGACTGGTGTCCGGAAATGTCCCTGTTTAAAGTAGATTTGACTGTGATTTTGCTTTAACACCATCAAATTGAGCCTTAAGTAATGCAACTGCATAATGTACAGCCGAGATAGCAAAAATGTCTGGCACATCTGCATGCAAGAAAATAGCATTGGCCTATGTCTTCTAGAATGTAGCCGCGTCTTTTATAATGTCACCACCTAACCTTTCCCCCTGCCTTGTTGAAAAGTAATTACACACTATGCAGATGTACATGAAGTAAGCATCGAAAGGTTGGTTAAACGATCAACTAAAACATAGATGTTTGCTGGCAATTAACAACAAACCAGCTTTGCTAAGCCCATTGACGTGCAACTAAATTTATTTTTATTCCAACACTTACATTTAATAACTACACTGTGCGTGCTTTAAGTTTGGCTTATATCCACACTAATATTATGACTATTCGTAATTGTCTGGGGAAAACAACACAAAATTGTACCTCCTCCTCATCCATTCAGTAATTTGATAAGCCAGTAATGGCCACCTGCATTTCGTGGAAGCCTACATTGCCTGCTGTCCTAATTGCGAAAAAATGTTTTCTATCTCTATAAAGTATAAGATACGGGGATAATACGCAAAATATTAACATTAATTTGGTTATTAAAGGCATTTTAAAATGTATGTATTATAATAAGCAGTGAAGGAATGCTCGTTTGCTTATATAGGCTAATAGTGGTCTGTTCTTCATATTTTTCGCACATGTGCGTCGTCATGCCCTGTCGACTGTATCACCCCATAAATTAGTAACTTTTTTAGATTGAAACAATTTTGTTCTTCACTTTCACGTCATTCCTAGGTTGGCCAGTCGGTGCGTTTAGAAACATACTTTCCAGACATCGCGCATGCGCAGTTAATTTAACGACCATCTGGAAAATGTGTACCTTTTATAAACTTTAAACACGCCTTGCCACAACTTCTTGGAAAACTGTGTGTGTGTGTGTGAGAGAGAACGATATGTATTCAGATGCGAAACGTATGAAATACTAATGATGTGTGTGTGTGTGTGTGTGTGTGTGTGTGTGTGTGTGTGTGTGTACATACATATTTATTTACACACACACATACATACACATAGGTTACTGAGTCTATTTCTGTATGACCCATACTTAAAGCTACTTAACAATAAAATGAGCACACAAGGGAATTTTATTGTCATATTCTGTTGATTTCAAGTCAAAAGGAAAGTAATGCATTAATAACAGTATCCTGACCACGCAGCTACATGAAAGATTAGGCTACATCAGCTAAGATGCTTACTCAGAAAAAAATATGTTGTTCTTCAGCCAATTAATTGTTAGCATAGAGAACATGCCTTTTGATTTAGTGATTTGCCAAACATTTAATTTTCTATTTTACTTCTACTTATTTGCATAGCACATGGGAAACATGTAACTGTTTCTTTAAAACATAGTTTCTAGCTATTCGACAAACAACAACAAACAAATAAATCACTACACTGGGGGTATTGATTGAGCTTTATCTAACGTCCATTACGATGAACAAATTCCCATTTTTAAACCAATATGCTGTTTTGTTTCTCAGAAAGTGACTTTTAGCGCACACAGCAACTCGGAATCATATTAATTTACTTGATATCCTGGAATGAAATTGGTTTATTTTAACTAATGGCAATGAAACACTTTTACACAGGCCAATTGTAGATTTGAATAACAGTAAGCAGTCAGAAAAACATTTCGCAAAGTCAAAACAGAATATGGGGTCCGGGTTCATCCATGTTTAGATTTCCCGGTCTTAGAAATACGTCTTCTGTATTATCATCTTCAAATGCAGGTCAGTATGAATGGGCCTATATCGTCTATCATTTGCATTAGAAGTATAAAGACAATCGTTTCATGCGATATGAATTTGCTTCTAAGCTTAACAGTTATCCCCATTAATAAAAGAAAACCACAAGTTAATAACTCGGCTTTTTTGGTTAGCTATTAGTTATGAACTAATTTATATAGCCTATGAGCATGACTGAATATTTGAAGATAGCATCCTTTAATTATGTATGTGCTGAACGGAAAATACATTCAAATAACGGTTATCAAGGAGATATATTGTTTTGACCGAAAGTGGGAATGAACTTTAATAATGTTTTTATCATTGAATGTGATATCAATCGTTATCAATTCGACTACGGCAGTAAATGAGGAGGTTATTAAGCCCAGAATTAAATATTCTTAAATATATTTGTGTCGAAAAACAGTTGGTCAAAAATATGGCCAAAATAATGCATATGCATATTTGTAAGTCATGTGTTACAATATTTGTAAAAAAAAAAAAGTATTTTAATTGAAATAGGACAGACATTATTATTATGATTAACATTGTTGTTGATGATGCTGTTCTCTTTATCATTAACGTTATTATTGTTCACAAAAAAATTATAATAAATAAATAAAATAAAAATTAATTCTACTTCTTGGCGGAAGAAAACATTTTTTGCACTACAAACCTACTGTGTATGTTCAGCAGACTATATTTGATCTATTTCTGTAAATGGAGGACATGTGTGGGCCACAATAATAAAATCAATAAAAATAAACTGTTTTAACCACCATTCTGGATTCAGTTTCAGGTGAGGTCTTGCAGCGGCATTGCTGAGCAAAGGACATTCAGTAATGAACCAGTTTAATACATTGGCAATGTGTGAAATTCTCTATAGTAGCTTTGGCCTACTGCGATTAAAACATGTAACCTTTATTTGACTTACTCGGTTGTTTAAAGTTTAAGCTCATTCCATAAAGATATTTTCAGAAATTGCCCATTATTAATGAGATACATATTCTGATTTATGTCGTAGACATTCAAGTCTGTTGTTATTGTAGGTATTCTGTCCCAAAACATTTAATGCGGATTTTCTGTAGCACTTAAATATTATATATTAACCATAGTGTTGTTAATATACTGTATCTGCTAACGTGTGTCTCTGACGTGCTCTACCCATTATTGTTTGTACGTGTTCTTATATAATTCAATCACGACTAAAACAGATTAATATAGGCAACTATGTATTTCATTTTTACTGACATTAAGCTAATCGTTTCGCTTTCCACTGAATGCATTTGCCTTTTCCTTGTTGGAATGGAAAGGTTCGGCACCAAGACATCTCCTACATTTACATGTACTTTTTTTTAAATTTCAGCACAATTTTATTTTTTTATGTTGCTTTGTTGGAATTCATGTTAATAGTTTTTTTGCCCTAAAAAAATAAACTAATTTAAAACCTGAGCTATATCAATGTGCGAAGGTCTGGTTGTCTTCAGACTTCTCTGATCAAATTATTTCGCACCAATCCTTTCAATACATACAGTCCATATAGGTGAAATAAATATTTAATTGTTGCATTATTAAAATATTAGTGCATCTATCGTGTCATATATTATTACATCTAAGGCTTCTACGTATGGTCGCACTTATTATCACTAAAATCGTGATAGCTGTTTGTTCTGTGGAGCAGAACAAACCATATACGATTATATGCTGCAATGATATTGCATAGTAAGAAAAACAAAGTGTATTGATTAATTGATAGTAAATGTACAATTTTAAAATGGTGCAATGTATTGTCTAATGTTGACTGATTTAAAATTGATTAAAAAAATTATTTTAGTAAATAGGTTACTGTCATTTTCTTTGGACGTAATTATATTTTGTAGCCCTATAGGCTACAACAGAATTAACTTAATTTCAATAATCAACTTAATTGCAGTTAATGAAATTAATATTGCAGGGTGAATCAAATAAATTATATTTGAGGTTTTGATTCTCAATGGGCACTTGAATTTTTTTGGGGGGGGTTTTAAGATTTGTTTTGAGAAAAAACGACAGGGAAAAGATGCACGTGTCTACCGGGGCACTATTACGAGCATAAACTGTGGCTTTTCCTTTTCTTACACAACACATTTCGTTCATTTCAGATTTAATGGAGATGGACCTTGTGCCTTCCTTCTCATCTCGTGAGTTAACTGCTTCGCCCCATTCGTGTAAATCTTGATCTGGCAGAGCAATCCGATTTATTCCATGCAATTCTTCATACGCAGACAAGTCTACATCTGATGATTAGTTCATTATACATAATAATGTGTCCTTACTGTTCGTGTAGCCTATGTGTGTGTGTGTGTGAGAGAGAGAGAGAAGGCCTATATATCACAAATTCCATTAGGCCCATGCCTTTCTTTACACGTTCGTGTACATTTGCCCATGCTTACTGTTGGGAGTGTAAACGAATCAGGAATTTAGGTTAGACAAAAGTTTTCCCCCTTGACGGAGAGCTGGAAGGGATGCTTGACGTGTTTTTAGAGGGCACCCAGAAAGCCATTCCAGATAAATTACAAGACTGGACGTCCATACGTGCAGCAAAACTTGGGCTAATGGGACAATGCGGCGGTAAAGCGCGTGGCGTTCAGTGCAGTGATTCTGCGATCGCTCGTGTTAAAGTTCCTAAATCACTAATGGTGCAACACGAATGCTGCATTAGCACTACTCTGGTTACGAATTCGACAGACCACTGACAGTTTATTGTGAGAATATAATTTAATTTCAGTTGTGAAGGTCTGTCGGGTCAAAATCTACTTTAATATGATTTCACATCTTTCCAGAACAGTAATAATAAAAAATAATTAAGAGCAGGCTACTTTAATGGTAAACGAGATTAACATATAGGGAGAATGATTTTGTGATGATACATCTATAAGATTCTAGTTGGGTTAATTTCACATTTGACTATTTATTAACTCTTATTGCGTTATTCACAGGACCAGAAATTCTCTGTCATATTATGGTCTATCTATAACATGGTCCCACTGTCAAATGGTAGTTACAAGTATCATTATATGTTCTATTTGATGATAGACAATCTTTACATAGTTATATTGTATCGATCATTTTAATCACAAACAACAGCCTCACAACTATCTAAATCTGAGAGCAATCTTTGTATTAACAGTAGGCTACTTGCATTTGATATGAAACTTTATAGATCAGAATATGATCTCAACACATCGGATCATATTATTTGTACACATGGCTACATAATGAAGATATAATAATTAATGTATGGATATGGATAAGTTTCAATAATATGTACATAGAAAACTCCATTAATAGTATCAAGTACACGATCCAATCTACTAATTTAATAACTTTATTCAATGTTGTTTTTGTGAGGGTTTGGTTGCTTTCATTCCAACCTATTTATGAAACAAAGCGACCTATTTCTGAATTGAAGACAACGGCTGCAGTTGTTAGTTAGACTACATTACAAACGATACATAATGCATAATCCTGTTATCCACTGTCCAGTAAGGCTTTTAAAATACCTTAAATGACACACAAAGGGTTAATCAAAACCACCAGTGCGTTTATTTGCTTAATGAAAGGGAATAATTTCAGTTTATATGTCAAACTCAAAACGACACCTAGCTATATGGTAAATTATTGAAAATTATTAAAAATGACTGCATCAGTATTTTATGATACAATTGGCTTGAATATAACCATTACAAATGTATCGTTTCATTCATTTGTATTACTAGTTCGTCACTGAATCAGTTCAGTTAGAGAATCTTGTTCAAGATATTTCACCTGGGGTTCGAACCCATAACCGTCTGGTCACGAGTCCAGACTGCACTGCCCCACCAAGGCTATTGTGGTCAAAAATGCTGCATACATTTGAAAGTCTTTCAACGGTGTCGCGTAGTTGCGGCGGTACTGTTTTACTGTATGCCTACATTGTATTTACTGAAAATGCGCAGGGTTAATTAGGCCGTTAACCGTCGATTAGAACAGTATGGCTGCACTGTGGTTACGAAGTGCAGAGCACAGCGAGTTTAGCCGCAGAGCACTGCGCGCGCCCGGCGGCCTCCGCTGCACTGCCACCGCGCGCTGTTTTATGCCGTGGTATTAGGTGGGCAACGGGTGGTCGCGAGAGTGGTTTAACCTACGATTTAATCTGGCCGCTACGACTGTAACGAGCCTGCTTAATATAAACTGTATAGACGATGTCATGGTCACGTAGATAATGTGATGTCTGAGTATAGGAGATATTATTTGACGCGTTTTTATTCTGTGTAATACACGCTATGGACGCAGTGGTGACACTTTCTGAGGTTAAAAACAATTTAAAAAACGATTAAACGCAATACTACCATTCCATTCAATCTGTCATTGGTTTATTCTACCACTGCAGAAAATGCAGGAAAAATAAGAATTTCAATAGAGATGTAGCATAGCCTAATTGTTAGGACTTTAATTAAAACCGCACCAGTTCACCACTTTCCGAAATAAAATAGTTAATCGATAAATCAACTTCAGTCATTTACATTGTGCAAGTAATGTCATCGTGGAAATCGGTGGTTGTGACTCATCACCGCAGGGACTGTTTAATGCGAAAATAAATGTGCGCGTCGTTATTGTCTTCCCTACAATAAAATCGACGGGTAAAAACATTGCCACTCAGCACACCAGCCGCCCCATAAAGTAAATCTAGCCCTCTGACAACAATGGTAAAAATAAAACAAAACGGAAAAAAGCTTCGACGTCGTTTTAATTTCAGAAGCCCACAGAATAGGCCTAAATCCCACAGTTTTGTGTTGTACGGGCAATGTTTTTAAATTATCTTTGTGTATATCTTTATCTAAGGAATGTTATAATAAATGCTGAAGTCTTACCAATCTCATTGCTTTGTCACAAAAAATATAATTCCGCTAATTGCTGCTTTATTTCTCTCTTGTGCTATATTGGTTATATCACTACTTCTATTTCCACTTAAATGAAGTTAGACCTATTGAAAGTAAAGGGGTTCATGTGTAGCGTTGTAGAAAATATAACATCATATAGCTACATATTCTAGATTCCCTGAATTTAGCATGCTCCATGAATTATTATTTTATTTCAGTAGGATATTCTATAGCGAATATTCCGCAGTATTTTTTTCTTCATTAACTACTTTTCTGGCAAACTTGGCCAGGCAGGTGCATCCGTTCACTTTTACCGCGACTTGTCTCTCACTGTGCCTACGTGAGCGGAATATTTGCTGAAACGTAGCCTATAACGTGAACCATTAACATCCATAGAAATATACCATTTGCAAGCTATATATTTGTTAAGTAGCATTTTAAATGCTGTCATAATGACGGTTACATTTTAAGGGTTTTGTGAGCGGGGCCGGGGGCAGAGCTTCAGCCAGTCTCGTGCAGGGTAAGCACGGCTTTAGGGTCATAAAGAACACCCTCACCGGATACAGCCTCTACGCACTCAAA
This sequence comes from Aldrovandia affinis, assembly GCA_029706075.1. Taxonomy (NCBI): domain Eukaryota; kingdom Metazoa; phylum Chordata; class Actinopteri; order Notacanthiformes; family Halosauridae; genus Aldrovandia; species Aldrovandia affinis. The sequence goes on along the minus strand of JAINUG010000054.1, from coordinate 934,304 downwards.
CATCACTTCACTTTTAGAGCTGACGTCATATGAGCAAACTAATAACTAATGTGGGCCATTGGGAAAGATGAAAGATTGAGTCTCTACGGCCCTAAACAAGCAGACAATGTAAATTCCTGTCAGTAAGAAGCAAAGTTTCTATTATTATGACGATTATTATTATTATATTATAATGCATTATTATTATTATCTGCATTACTCTGAAATATCACCATGTGACCCTGGGAGAGGAGATATCTTTTAGCATTATAATCCCAGATCTTGAACCCACAAACTTTATTTTCCAGTTTTACCATCCATCTGTTGTGTTGTTGCAATCCTCAGTCCTCTCACCATGCAAATCTTGTGCTTGGGTGTTTTGTGCCCCCCCCGCCCCCATTCTCTGCATCCTCTACGGTGTGCAGTGCCTGCATCCCCCAAAACAACGCGAAAAAAACAAGGACGAAAAACAAAAGCAAAGGCGAAGGCACCACTAAGCAACAAAGTGGCGAGGAATGCGGACCCTGGCAGAGCCGTAATGGAGGCCGAAGCTGAGGTAACAGCGGCAGCCATGGTCACCCTGGCCGCGTTCCTCTCTCTGCTCTCCACACACGTCTGGTTTAGAGAGTAAGGCCTCCATTCATTCTTCGCTGCAATGCGGTTATGCCCTTTGCTTTGCAGGAAGACATTAAGCAACGGTTACCGTTTTTTCCCCCCCCCTTCCTGTCGCGCGACATAACCAGTCCTGCGGCTGAAGAGACGAACACATGGTTAGAATTGAAATACGCAGTCCCAACACTTGGTTGTTTACGTTACGTTTTCCATTACTGTCTGCAGCCGTCAAACTCAAATTTCGTGCAATTATCTAAAACAGGTAGGCCTAAAGCTCGCTCGGATGTGCCAGTCGTAAGGACAAGCCGCAAAACAGCAGGACCGTAACAGCGCTTGTAAACAGTGCGGTGCTTTCCATTCATGGTCGTACTCAAGAGCATGCCGTCATATCAATACCGTGTCGACGCAATTAACTTTAAAAAGATACAATTTGTGATCAGGCGAGTGGATTTGACAGAACCTTCTCAAAAGCTGGAGAACCGCGTTGACTAAAAAGTACGGGGAACCTAGTTTTCTTTTGGGAGATCTTTGTCTCCACAAGAGTGGACAAAAAAACAACCAAATATGCAACTGCATGTAACACAATACCAGCTGCCCAGCCTGCTACACCACCAACTCTTTGTGCATAGTTACTATGGCGCTGGACTTGGAAGCAAGGCAACTGCACATTCGATTAAAACACTTACAGCAAAATTAGTTTTTCCTCCACTTAAATCTCCGGCGTACACTTCAGAGTCTGATTGATGTCACAGGGTTGTTTAAGGGTTCATTTGTTTTCGCTATAAGAACTATCTTGAAAACACCTTACTGCTACATCTACTGCTCGAGCCGCGGGGAGACTGACAGGTATACCTTCACATTGAAGTGATTTTTTAAAAATTTGCAGAGGCCAAGGGTGAAGTTATTTTTTCTTTCTTTATAGTAGACAACCTCTGCCAAAATAATTAAGGCTCCGGGACTTTCAACTTTTTACCTCCATTCGGCTTCATTCTGTTCATGATCTAGCAGTTTGGAACGGTACGCTTTGGCAGGAAGCGGGTGAACCACAGAAATGCAATTACAGAAGACGTATAGTCCCGCATTCAGAGGGTGAGCAGCCCCCTTCTCCAGAAAAGATGCAGGTCTCGTTTCCCCGCCGTAAAGCCTGGGCGTTGGTAGACTAGCCATCGTTAGAGATGCAACGATCAAACAAACAACGTGAGGCATCGTAGTGATTGGTCAAAGAGATGCAACGGGTGAACAAACAATTCAAGGCGGCGCAACGATTGGCCGAAGAGACGCAGAGAGGAAACAAACTGCGCAAAGGCAGTGCAGCAATTGCTCGAAGAGATGCGGTGGCCAGATGAGGCCGAGAGACGATTGGATGATGGCGCGATGTTCCAACAGAAATGGCAGGCACAGAAAAGCTTGCCCCCCCCCCCCTCCCACCTTTGTCAGACACTAGCTGGGTGAGGCTGGAAGTGGGAAGTTCTCAGGAGCCCATGCGATGAGCATTAAGCTAATCTTACCCTGGCAAGGAGGGCTGTATAGGCCTCTGTGTGTGCACCAGTGTGTGTATGTGTGTGTGAGTCGGCACACATGTGCATTTGTGTGCACAAAAACAGACAAAAATGGCACAATGCAGGCTCAGGCACAAGCACAAAAACAAGTGACAACAGTGGAGTATTACATGAGGGAAACAGGAGCAGACATCGCAAACAAAGGGCAAACAAAAGAGCAGACAAAAGTAAGAGTTTGGTGAAATAGGTCAGAGGCGGGCGGGGGGCTGTCATGGCGGGGCGTATGCTTGTGTGTGTGCACGCGTATAATATAATAATATAAAATATATGATATTTAGCATACGCTTTTAGCCAAAGTGACTTACAGTAGTGAATGCATACATTTTTCAGTATAGGTGGTCCCAATGGGAACCAAGCCCACAACATAAGCGTTGTCAACGACATGCTCTACCTACTGAGCCACACAGGACCGTATGTATGCGCATGTATGTCCATGTGAGCGCATGTGTATCTCTGTTTGTGTGCACATTTGTGCGAGACTTGGCAACGATTCAACGCCTGCAAGTTGAACTCAAGAATGACCCCAAGTTTTGACAGGAGAAAACACAGTCGCCAAACTCAGTCTTCACTTTTTTGTTTTTGTCAGCCTTAAGCTACCCCTATAGGTTTTAGTGAGTCAGTTATACAACTCTTCAACCAACCAATGGGCCTGGGTCTATGTTAAGAGTGTATGTAGAATAATCACTGGAATGAAATGAGCCAAACCATTTTCATGTGGCCTTTCATATACTGTATAAAAGCTAAAATCTTTGGGTGTTCCAAAGATGTGTCACCAAATAGTTCACCTCACAAATGCTACACAGACACACTCACACACACACACACACAGTTTGATTTTTATTAAAGGAGCCACGGTGCAATAGGATCCAACTTGATAAAGTTGACATTTTTATCAAAATGGAAGTGGAAGTGGAATTTTTGATCAAAATTGCATTCATATGGAGGGAGAAGATAGACTGGCCCACCAGCAGCTCTAACTCTGTACCTGATTTGGAGGCCGGGGCCTTGTGTGATAGCCAAAGTTAGCCAGCGCTGGGGGCGAGGGGGGATGGGGGATGGGTGCGGGGCAGTTTTAAAGGAACGGGGGGAGGGGGGGCTGTAAGGAGAGAGGGATCACTCGCCCCCAAGAGAAACAAGGGCTCGTAATCTGCTTTCCTGGCGCTTCTTGAAAGCGAGAGCAGAGGCACACTGTAGGCTGTCCCCCTCTGATCCTCTGTAACCCTCCCCCCTCTCTCTTACTCTTTCTCTCTCGCTCCCTCTTTCCTCTTTCTCTTTCATCTGATATCTCTTCCTACCTCAACCCCTCATCTCTTACCACTGTTCTTCATTCTCCTTTCCTTTCTCTGTTCTCCAGCCTGCCTTTTAGCAATCTCTCTCTTTTTCCCCCATCTTTTGCTCCCTTCCTTGCTCTCCATTGCCCCCCCCATCCCCTTCAATTTCCGGTTTCATCTCTTTCTTCCAGTTTTTCCTCTCTCTCCTCTACGTTTCCCCTCTCAGTCTCAGTCTCTCTCTCGTTTCCTTCCTCCCTGTGTCATTTTAACTTCCTTGATTGTATAATTGAAAGCATTGGGGCGGTCCCCACTGTGGCAAACCAATCATCAGCCTGCATTAGGTCACTTTTAGTTTTTTGTTGTTGTTGATTTCTTTTCTTTTATTTTTATTTTTTTACAAATCTTCCCCCGATTTTCCCCAAATTTTGAAACCACTAACCGCGCATCTCTGAGTCACCACCGCGCCACACCCCGCACCAATGCAAGGGAATGCTCCTCCCATGCACTCACCCGCTGGAACCCGTGACCTGTTCTCCCACACCACGGGCCCTCACAGTACCAGAGCAGGCCTAGCGCCAATCATGGGAGTATCTCATCGAGGACAACAACTGGTACCCTGCGGGCACCCGCCGTGCCGTTGGGAGGAACACAATATAAAGGTTCAGTTGGGGTACTTGTTCCTTAGAGTGTGTATAAATGTGTTCGCTGTGCCTTCGAAAGATACACATAAGATCCTTCATTATACGGTTCTTGTACCTTTTCCCCTCAAAAAGGGTAAGTTTAGTCACATGGCTATCGAGCAGCAGGTAGCATTAACCATGGAATATGGTCCAACGGAACCTCTCTGGCGCTGACACACGTTACATTTCCCCTACTCTCCAACAGCATGCTTCACTATCATGTGCTAAAATAAAAGGTATTTTGTGCTCTTTCCAACCTTAATTAAGTTGTGGTTCAAAATGATGAATAGTCTTACATGGTATTGCTGTGGGGTGTTAATGTTTACAAGTATAATCGTTTGTTATTACGTGTCTTTCACAAAGCCAGAGATGCAATACAATACAGGCATTCAGCAAACGCTTTTATCCAAAGGGATGTACAGAAAGACGCTGCAAAAGAGTACTCTGTACAGAGTAACCAGGGAAAATAAAGAGGTAGCACGGCCATTGAGGGAGTGAGGAACGTGATGTCAGGGGTGTGAGGGCGCAGAGCAGGACACCCTCCGAAAAACCGATGATGGCGGGACGTCAGCAGGCAGACGGCAGGAAGGCAGGCCGAACCTTTTCTCCAAACAGCTTACAGAAACGAGCCCAGGACTTCAGAGAGCTGCGCGCTTCACCTTTGCATGATCGTCATTTCACCCTTCACGCCGTTTTAGGAGTAAAAAAAATAATAAATCATTTTCACGTGTGCCAAATCTGGCCCGAGAATTAAAGATTACCGTCAGGGTTGGAAAGAGTCCAGGGTTCTGGCATCACTTCAGTCCTCGGCAGCGTAAGGTGTGGGCCGCGCGACCATGCCGCGCTAACATGCCGGGCTAACGTGCAGCGCTAACGTGCCGGGCTAACATGCCACGCGGCGAGTTCCCCACGCTGGAAGATGATTGCTGGAGACATCATTTGTGCAATCTTTTTGGGGGGTTTTGATATTCCTGCAAAAAAATTTTTTTATTTTTTCTTTCAACCACCACCTTTCTTGACTTTTGCATAAATCATCTCTGGTAGGAGTACCAATCTAGGATCAGTTTAACCTTTTACCTCAGATTGGATAAGGTTAGGATATGGACCAGGGGAAACCTGATCCTAAATCAGCACTCTTACCCTGAGATGTTTTATACATACAGACCCCTGAGATGTTTGGGATGTTGTCTGTGAGTGTGTGTCAGTCACTGTCCCTCAGACCAAGATAAACTGCCCACCATTACTGCAGAGCTCAGGTCCCCTCCGAGGATGATGGGCAATTTTTGTCAGTGTCTGGAAATCTCTGATCTATATCTGTTATTTCAGAAAAGTAAGCGTCTCGTACACTTTGTACTTCTCACACTTTGTGGTGACGTGCAGCTCTTGGTCTCTCTCTCTCTCTCTCTCTCTCTCTCTCTCTCTTTCTCTCTGTTTTTGTGTTCCTCTCTCTCTCTCTCTCTCTCTCCCTCTCTCTCTCTCTCTTTTGTGTTCCCTCTCGTAGTTCCACCCAGGCAAGGAGAGAGGAACAGGCCTGTCAGTATTTTCCGGACTCCCTGTCTCGCTATCTCTACACTAAGCTCAGCAACTCCCACTTCTACATTTGTACCCTGATCCTCTCGCTGTCTCTCTCTCCCTCTCTCTCCTCACACACACACACGTGCACACACACACACACACACACACACACACACTTGCACAAGTGTAGAGGGGAGGTGCTTCCTTGGCAATGCCAGGACCCTGTTTGGCAGACAGGATCTAGGACCTCATGAATATTCACAAGTTCCTGCCCCCCTGCTCCCCTTCACTCTGTGGCAACACTTGGTAGCGGCACATGGCAGGACAGCTGTTGCGGGCCAATGTGGGCATCTGTGCTAGGGGGGGAAGGGGGCGGGGGTGGGGGTAGGAGTGAGGGGTCTCTGTACGAGGCAGGGCCAGGCCAGAGCAGTTACTGGGGGAAAAGTGGGAGATGTAACAGGTAGGCACTGTGCACCAGCTGGTTGGATAATACCTTTGTGGGAGGAGTCAGAGACCAGAGTGGAAACAGAATTATAGGTACATGAGAACTAGGGGGGAGAGAGAGAGAGAGAGAGAGAGAGAGAGAGAAGAAGAGGAAGAAATAGGGAAAAAAGATAGAAGGAAAATGGGGATAGCAGAGAAATGAAAGATAGAAAGAGACAAAGAAGGACAGAGCAGAGGTAACAGTGAAGGGAAATTGAGAGAGTGAGAAAGAATGGGAGAGAGGGTGAGAGAGTGTCGAGTGGAATAAGAGTGAAGGTAACGGAGACGGGATAGAGAGAGAGAGAGAGAAGAGAATGAGAATGAGAATGTGAGGTAATGCAGAGGGGAGAAAGCGAGCGTGGGTTAGTGGAGAGAGGGAAAGGGGGAGAGAGGGAGATATCTGGGAACAGGGTGAAGGTCTCTAGATGGGTGGGGGCAGTGGAGGGGTTAATCTAAGGCAGGGATGAGTAAAGGACTGTGTGATGAGTGGACTGAGGGATGAGTGCAGGACTGTTGTAAATCAAGAGACAGACATTCCAGTGCCCCCCCATCCAGCAGTGGCCATCAGCAGAAGCCCACAATTACATCACCCAGTTCTCACGGACTAGACCTCTCAGGTTTTTCAGGATTGAGCGACCGCAGAGAGAAACAGAAGAACAGAAAGAGTTCAAGTGAAGCTCCACCGGGTTTTGGCCGTATTAAAGCAATCCCAGCCACACAGGAGCAGGAGCTGGGAGTCATAAATGAAGAACTATGCAGAGATTCGTGACAGGACTGTGAAATCCAGACAGCCCCTTTATCCTGTCTCTTTTGGTGGTGGGGGGTGTATACGCCTCATAAGGTACTTGCCAGCCCTCAAATCCTCCTCCCCCCACACACCCCCACAATTCCCTGCCTAGAGTTAGGCTGCCTGGGATAGCTTTGTGTGTGCAGCTCCCTCCCTGCCCGCCAGGATGCCCAAACTGGGTCACTGCTGGAGCGGGGAAAGACTGGGCTCTGATCAAAATGCTAGGATATAGAGGGAGAGACTGGGATCTACAGGGAAGGACTGGGACCTAGAGGGAGAGACTGGGATTTATAGGGAGAGACAGATCTAGAGGGAGGACAGGGAAGGACGGGGACCTCTGGGGAGGAGAGACTGGGGGGAGAGACAGATCTAGAGGGAGAGACTGGGATCTACAGGGAAGGACTGGGATCTAGAGGGAGAGACTGGGATTTATAGGGAGAGACAGATCTAGAGGGAGAGACTGGGATCTACAGAGAGGGACTGGAATCTACAGGAGAGAGACTGGGATCTACAGAGAGGGACTGGAATCTACGGAGAGAGACTGGGATCTACAGAGAGGGACCGGAATCTACAGGGAGAGATTGGGATCTAGAGGGAGAGACTGGGATCTAGAGGGAGCGACTGGGATCTAAAGGGAGAGACTAGGATCTATATGTAAGATTGAAAGAGAGATCTACAGGAAGAGATGAGTAGGGGCAGGGTGACGCACTCCACCCCCCCCACCCCCCACCAAACCTGGCTGAGCTGTCAGTACTCTCTCGGCTCCCAAAGTCACAACCCCCACTCTCCACTGTTGCACCACTCCCACAGAAACGACACCCCTTATAGCACCTCACTTCCTGTGGCATCATGATTCAGCCTCATTTCTCATACTCTGCTGAGGACATGTTACTACTACTACTGTGTTGGGCTTTGAATGGCAGGAGCCGAGGTTTTTCTCATGGTTTAATCCTTGCCCATTCACTAGAGCTGAAACGGGGTTTGAGTCTCAGCAACAAAATGGCTGCCACACTTAACCCCTCACAACCGTCAGTAGGAAACTTTCCACTGTGACCATGAGCAGAGGCAACTAAATCATCGGCAGCCATGAGACAAAACTGTCAACACGCACATCTCTGTGGCGTTTTGTCAGATCTCTACCATGTCAGACGGCATGTCAGAACCAAAATGGTTGAATCATATGCAGAGCCTGACAATGGCAGGATCTTTAGATTTCACAGGTTTTTTTACATATTACATGCTCATTACATGTTTATTACACATTACATACACCTTCCTTGTGTGTTTCTGTTATATTCCACTTTGGAACACGTTTTCAGTTGTTAAAATAGTTTGACGTGGGTCACTGCAATGGCACTTGAAGTGTATGTATGACACAATGGGAAAATGGTTACCTTGAACAGAGACATTTTATTTTCTGACAGCGTATTCAAATACAGAGAGAGAGAGAGAGAGAGAGAGAGAGAGAGAGAAACCCTACCATCAAAGAACAGCTGCCATGTGAGCTGAGTTTATGTGTCTCCCCTCGTCAGCACTCCCTCATTCCTGCGATCCAAAGCCAAATTCATCCTCTCTGGAATTGCAAGGGGAAAAAAAGGCAAAAATACATTTTTGTTTGAATTCAGATTCAATAATCCTAAATCCATGAGGGATTTGTCTGTCTGTGTCTTGAAATTCTAGATCACGTAGCGGTTTCCTTTATGTAGGAATATTGCGAATGCCGTTCTCGGTTGGTTTGGACATGAATAAGAAGGCGTATCAAATGGAATTATACATTTCACTTTCACTCGACCCCACGTTGACCTTTCGTTGAAGAGTTAGAACATCGGCGCTGTGAATGCTTGCAGTTTGACTTTCCTTTGCATTTTACATTTGACATTTTAGGCATTTAGCAGACGCTCTTATCCAGAGAAACGTACACAGTTTACATTTATTTACACGCAATCCATTTATACAGCTGGATATTGTTTACTGAAGCAATTCAGGTTAAGTACCTTGCTCAAGGGTACAACAGCAGTGCCCCACCTGGGAATTGAACCTGAACCTGAGTTACAAGCCCAGCTCCCTAACCATTACACTACACTGCCAGCCGCGGTAAGGTTACAGCCGGACCTTAGTAAGACTGTTGTTGGACTGTATTAATGCTGCGGTCGGGGTATGGTAGGCCCGCAGTACAAACACATCTGCGTGCGAGTTTCCCCTTCAAAGGAGGAGCACAAGGAAGAGTGGGTTTTTGGAGGAGAGCGGGTGAGAAATGAGAAAGGGAAAATGGCGATGTTTCAGGGGATGAGACGGAGCATATGAACTGGAGGCTGAACCAGGAGGTGGGGGGGGGGGGGGGGAACTGGGAGGACGTTCAAGAGAAACAACACTGGACTCGGATCTGAGAGAGAGCGAGAGAAAAGAGGAAGAGCGAGAGAAAGAGAGACAGAGGGAGGGAGGGAGAGAGAGAGAGAGAGAATACAAGAGAAACTCTGACTTTTATTTTGATGTTTTGATCCGTTCTTCGGAAAATATAACCAAACTGTTACCACTAACCGATATCAATCAAGAGGAAGTGAAACAGAGAGAGAGACAGAGGAGAGAGAGATCTCCTATGGGATATACACAAAGTGTGTCTTTAGTGTATCTGAAAAGGACAGAATCTAACAACACATCCACACAGCCCAGGAAGCTGTTCAGCATCCATAAATCCTGCAGATGAGCCCCAAAGAGTTGAAGAGTACCAGAAAGCGATTCAAAATAAAGAAATACCCAAAAATAATTGTCCTTAACATCCAAAAGTAAATCAGAAAACAATGTAAAACAAGAAAAACTATTTGATATTGATTGCAGAGCCATTAGGGGAAAAAAAGCTTAGAACATTTTCTAATCAAAAACATAAACGACCAGACAACCGGAATCTGTGCGAAATGAGCTCTGAGTTGTTGAGACTCTACAACAATACAAGGACACACTCAGAACTCAAAAACAACATGTCATCAGTAATAAATGGACTGTAATCGAGGAATCCCTTAACTCTAACCATTTCTGGTATAACTGGAATCCCCTCAATAAACCCCAACATTAAAACTCCAAGGATGTTTTGAATCCACAGACTAGATTCAAGGATTCCTCCTCAAGCTTGGATGAGTATGCCGTTTCAGTTGCTGGCTATGTTAAGATCTGCATGGATACCTGCGTACCGAACGCAAAAACCATCCACTCCTTCCCCAACCAAAGCCCTGGACTAACGGTGACATGTACCATGTACCATGGACGTCTGTCTGTACCGTGTATTATAATATACGCCATTTAGCAGACGCTTTTATCCAAAGCGACTTACAGTAGTGAATGCATACATTTTTCAGTATATGTGGTCCCAGTGGGAATTGAACCCACAACCTAAGCATTGCCAACGCTGTGCTCTACCAACTGAGCCACAGAGAACCACAGATGTATTAATGCACATCTTGTAAGTTGCTCTGGATACGAGCGTCTGCTAAATGCTTAAAATGTAAAATGTAATGTGTGGGACTGAGGGGGCTGTTCCACTGCTTTCAATCAGACGACAGAGACCTGTACAATACCACACCACGCTGCCCCCGGGCAGCACCATTCCCACAGAACCACTCAGTCCACCACATTATAACACAACACAAACAAAATGATATTACCCTTTGGGAGACCGAAATGTCAAAGCAAATTGGAATGCTATCTGGCCCTAAAAGAAGAGTATGAGGTGGCAAGACAGTCTGACTGCAGTGAAAAATCACAAACGTATAAAAACATTGACAAAGTATAGCCTGGCTATAGGGGCCAGTCAGCATGTGATGCCATCTTTATGTGTGTGTGTGTGTGTGTGTGTGTGTGTGTGTGTGGTCATCTTTGTGTGTCTGTGTGTGTGTGAGGTCATCTTCATGTATGTATGTGTGTGTGTATATGTATGTATGTGTGTGTGTGTGTGTATGTATGTATGTGTGAAAGGTCATCTTTATGTGTATGTGTGTTTGTGAGGTCATCTTTGTGTGTGTGTGTGTGTGTGTGTGTGTGTGTGCGTGTGATGTCATCTTTACGTGTCTGTGTGTGTGTGTGTGTGTGTGTGTGTCATATTTATGTGTCTGTGTGTATGTAGAGGCTGCAATGCAGCATTGGGGGTGGGGGAGAGGTTGGGAGGATTGGGGTGCTGGCTACAGGGTGATTACAGCCCCCAGTTCCAGAGAGAGGGCTGTCCCAGGGAGCCACGCCTGGCTCCCAGCCCTAATTTAAGGGAATTATTTTTCTTTAAACGCTAGACGGGGACCCCTTTTGTGCGTCTCCCCCCATTTGGGATCCGGCTTTAATCTGGCCATGCCTCAGCAGCCAGGACGGGCCTGCTGCCGAGATGACATGATGATTTCCTGGGTAATATGGAAATCACTGGCACCAGCCCCACCCACAGCACGACCAGCACTCCAATTTTCCTCATATAACCCCCCCACACACACACATACACACATACACACACACTCTTCTTTCTTTATTTTTTTTCCCTTCCCCCCCAACAATTTTTTTCTCCAAAAACAGCAGTTCTCATAAAGGCCTGCTTCCTCGGCCTCTCCATTGCCCTCTTCTGGTTATTCTGCTTCTTACCCCCCCCGCCCCCGCCTGCTCGTACTCCACTCAGCCAGGAGTGGTAGGCACTGTAGACACACCCACACAGGCTAACACTGGCGGTAAAGGGTTTCAGTGGTGGTAAATACTTAATAGCTAGTTGGTGTACTTCAAATGTGCGATTCAAGCGGAGGTGGGCCCTCCCTGGTTAAATCGGATTGGCACGCCCAGCGCATTGTTCCGCGAGGCATTCCTCGGTGGGGGGAGACAAGAGCTAACAAACAAAATGCATGGCTTATTAATGAGGGAACACGCACTTCGTATCACGTTGTTCATCGGGGGCAGGAAATTAACAGAGTCTTCTCTGAGCTTTGCGTGCTTCTGGGCCGAACCTCTTCCAGCCCAGTACCTGTCCATGCATTTGTCCCAAACCAAGCACCATTAATCAACCATAAACGCACAAAAAAACCCAAAGCTGCCCCTGTCCAATGAGACAAGAGACTGTTTAGTACGTTTCTGCTGTCTAACAAGGGCTCAATATTTGCCTGAGAAACTGGAAACAATGACATTTCAAAGTTCTTCTCCTCCTTTCGCTCTCTTTCCCACTCTCTCTCTCTCTCTTTACCCTCTTTACCTCTCTCTTTCTCTCCTTCCCCTCCCCCATTTTTCTCTACCCACTGGTTTCACTTATTAAGTTTCAAAGGTTTCTGGGCAACGTGGTAAAAAAAAAAAAAAAGTAACCATGGCATTTTTTTGGCACACCACTTCTCCTGTCTTGCTGGGGACATGGGGGTTGCCATGGCACCAGTGGGCACCTCATGAAGCAGGCCATTGTTAGGGCTTTGTGTGTGTGTGTGTGTGTGTGTGTGTGTGAGAGTGTGTGTTTGAGTGCGTGTGTGTGCATGTGCGTGTGTGCCCGTCTCCATGTGTGTGTCGCAAAAGCACTGTGCCAGCTTTGCCTAAGTGCCCAGACTCCCAAGGAGTGTAGATCGCCGAGCACACAGGCAAAGCCAGACTGAAACACAATTATTCCAGCCACCTCTCTCTCTCTCTCTCTCTCTCTTCTCTCTCTCTCTCTCTCTCTCTCTCGTTCCCACTAGCGTTCACTGTGCCAGGCTATCTGTGAAAACCATAGAAAGAGGGGTTTAGGAAGATAAGTGAATGGTGATGGTGGGGGTATAAGAAAATATTTTAAAAGCTTTTTTTCCTTCTTTTTTTTAACCTGTGCCAACTCATCCCCTCAATCCCCCACCAATGCCCACGCTAAGCCCTGCTCTCCCTCCCTCCCTCCCTCCATCCATCCCACAGCCCCTATTAATCAGGGTGCATGACCTTTGTCCTTGGGTGAGAAACTTCCACTCAAACCCCCCGGCACCTCCTGTCGCCATTGCCATTGTCAGCTGTGCGTTCCTAACCAGATCATCCACGGTGTGCAGGACACCGTGCGTTTAGCGATAGGAAGACCTTAAGCCACAATTAAAAACCCTTCCCTTTCTGGTTCCTAGTTCCCGGGGGCATTGCCAAGATGAACCACTTGCGAGGACCCGCAGTTCCTCCCCCTTCCCCCCAAAACAACGCCAGTCTTCAGGTACGAGTGGAAGCAATGTCAACTGTGACTGTCCATTTTATGTCATGACAGAATTGCAGAGTGCCCATGGGTCAGAGTGGGAGCTCTGGCAGAGTGTTGTAGTGTACAGACCTAGATTAACACCGGGAGAGTGTGAAACCTAATGAGTCACGGTGTCCATTGCAGGGTGCCCATGGGTCGGGGTGGGTGCTCTGGCAGCTCTAGATTAACACTGAATGAGTGTGAGATGGAGGCTGTACACTAGCAGAGTCTAATCCTCTATATCAAGGGGGGAGGGAACCCATGACCCCGAGCCAGCACTGCTGCCTGCTAAATGCTGCGTGAGCTACAACAAGAGAATGTAACTAGAGTTAGAATAAAACTATTTCCACAAAATATGGCTCTCGTATAATAAAATGGGTTTTAACGAAAAAATAAAAAAGACGAGAATAAGTGATGGAGCCACTTTCATCTTTTAATGTGAGGTGTTACCTTCACATCTGCAAACAAATTAAAGTGTTCACGTGTTAAACATGTAATCATACTGTTTAATGAATTTCGGAGAAAAACCCCCCCCCATCTCAGCTGCACTTATTTGAGAAGTGGTGCACAGCTGGCCCGTGACCCAAAGGCTCTGATTGTGGTTCTGTATGAGAGAGAGAGAGGTATACCAGAGAGAGAGAGAGAGAGAGAGAGAGAGAGAGTGGTGAGAATACGTCACTGCCACCTCCCTGCAGCCCAGACCCCCAGAGCAGCTGATCAGCTGACTGATGACTCATCTAAACTGGGTAACGGCAGCACGCCTATGAATGACATTACCATGCAGACTCACGCACACACACACTCACATGCACACACACACACACACACAAACACACCCACACATACACACTCACACATGTGCATGCACACACTGGCTTACTTTTCCTTTAAATAGTTTATATTAAATATGTATATTTCCATAAGAAAAAACAACAGTCTTCTAACAACGCTTAGAGCAATTTTTTTGTTTTCAGCTTGGGACATAATTAAGTAATATATATATGTATTTTGAAATAACTGATGGGGGAAAATGAGCCAGTAAAGGTCTTTTTTTTTAGATTAAATCCCATTAGCTAAAAAAAGCGTATAATTTGGGCTTGTTTGTGATTATTTCTGTTCCAAATAGCCGCCAAACACTGAGTTACTATGTGTGAAAACCTGGAAACAATTTGTGGTACCAAAAAACCCAGAGTGGTCGGGGAGAAATTGGCTATTTCAGCTTGCAAACGTTTGGTAACCGTTGAAATGCCTCAGCGACAATAACCTTTGACAGGTGTCTGCTCCTCGGTCCAATTTCTACAGCGCGAACGGACGCCGATGCCGTCTGGGGTCAGGTACCACTGTAGTGGCTTTTAAATTAAAACCAGAGGCTCGCGGAGAGACCAAGCGACGCCACGAAAAGAGGACTCTGGTGGCCTCTAGTGGCAATGACTTTGCATTACATACATTCTGAAGCAGAATTATTTCGATCGAAGACAGAGAGGAGCAAACCTAGAGACTCTTTTCTTGCACTTTAATTCTAATGTATATTTATTTCCTTCAGAATGATTTCCATAGAAATATGTCCATTTCCTTGGCTGTTGATTAAAAAAAGTTTCATTCTTGGTCTTTAAAAAGGAACGTTTTGTCCATTAACTTGCATAGGCAAATAACTGATAAAATCTCCACAAATTTGTAAGACTTTGAGTTTTGCATTCACCCTCTCAAATGCATGAGGAAGAAATGAGGGCTTGGTATATAGCTCCTTGCAATATAGGTGTATGTACAGATGGCTGTATAGAAACTTTTAATCTATGATATTTTTAATGAAGCCTTCATGTTTTTGGAAGCATTCATGTTAAAACTGAGTGTAGGGGCCTCGGATAGCGTAACGCCTAAGCATTGAGAATGCAAGTTGCCTATTGCAGCCGCGGTTCGAAACCTGACTGTGCCAGACCGGCTCTGGCTGAGAGCCCCGATCGGGGGTGACGATTGCCTGGCCCAGGGGAGGGGGGAAGGTGAGCCGGCACAAGCTTGCTAAGAAGCGTGAAAGGTGTCTCTAGAAAGTAGGTGGGTGGGTTCCATCTCGGAGGAGGCGGATCATCATCGGCCTCAGGGAATTAGCTTGCCCCTTAGTGACGGGCGGTGAGTTCATGGGGCAGGGCGAATTGAAAAAATAGAGGGTATATTTGGCTATTAAATTTGGATAAAGACGGGAAAAAATCTGAAACAAATTTGAGAGAAATCTGAATGTAACCCAGTGGACTCTAGAATGCATTGTGACGCTGGCTACACCCTTTCTGCTTATTGGTGCAAAGCTGGCACACAACTAAAATAATACTAAAATAATAATAAATGCAAATTCCCATTCAATGCAAACCAGCTTGTCATTCAAAAGAGTAAACAGCCTAATTAAGTGTTTTGTGTTAAATGACCTGCAACTGTTTGTGGAGAAGGTGTAACGGCAATGCATGGTAGAAACGCAATTAACTACCATCCATCAAAAGAACTAGAGACGGAGCAGTGCATTCTGGGGAGGGGGTGATAATAATAATAATAATGTTATGAGGGAAAGTCAGCAGGGTTAAAAATATATACAGTACTCCATGAGACCATTCAATGATTTCAAATTAGCTTATGCTTTTGATTATTAAATAAATTAGGGTTGTTTTAAAAAAAATGTGATAGCCATTATAGAATCAGGGTTATTAAAATAGGGTTAAAACTATGACGGATTGGTGCCAAACTGGGCCTAAGCTTCTCTATTTGTTTGCATGGGCAGTTTACTTCTGGATTGGTCCCAATAAGGGGATATTTCACAGTCAGTCTGTTTTAATAAACCTGTATAAAATGTATAGAAACAACAGCAAAATAGCACAAAGTTATATAAAATAGTCACTAGTTTATTTTAAAATGTATATCTTCAAATGAGTAACACAAGGCTAATACAATGTTTAATTATACATATAGTATTAGGCTTGCTACATAACAACAAAATTATATTTGAACATTCTCCATGGCTCATTTTTTAAATAATCAAACTACTGTTGAAAATTCCATGTATTTTGTATAATTGTTAGAGTTTCAAAACGTAGGCCTAGCCTACTTCATTGCCACTTAAAATGCAGCCAAGAGATTGGGATGAAGTCATTATCACCGGTCAATCTGGTTGCAGAATGGTTCTGTCCAATACAGAAAATGCAGAGAAAGAGCCAACGGACACAGAAATAAGAAATAAGTAATTTGACGTTGAGTCTTGACACAAAGTTTCATTCACATTGCGCATCACCACTTCGTTCACAATAACATTGATTCAATAAAAATATACCGTACAACATTTTTATATAATTTAATCTAATCATATACTGATTTAACCTGACCACAAAATAAAATAAAATTATAATAGGCTACTTGTCGTTAATAATAACAATAGTAGCCTAATATTTTAATTTTTTATATACTGTACAACATTTACCTTTAATGGAATCTAATCATACACTGATTTAACCTGACCACAAAATAAAATAAAATAATAATAGGCTACTTCTCGTTATTAATAATAATAATAATAATAAAAGCTAATATTTTTATTTTATTTTTATATATATTTGAATCTCTGTGTGCTCAAAGAGAACCGCCAGAACCAAATGGGAGCGACATTGATCTCCGTGAATCACAATCCAGTTCACCTGTCCCCAAACAAGATGGCCTTTGTGCGGGGCCCAGTGGGCTCTGTCGCTACATCCATTCGTTCCGCTTTACTCGCCTCCCAGCGCCGCCGTCCGGCAGGTGTAGCTTCCGCACGAGCGGCTCTATCCGCCGCACAATGGCGCGTCTGTTTACCCGCTCTCGCGCACCCGTGTCTCGCAGGCTGCGCGCTTACACATATATATATATATATATACACACACACACACACAAAAAGTTTGATGATTTTTGTAACACGACCCGAACATATATGATTATTTATTGGTTTGCCTCAACAAGCCACATGGCCCACACAATCTGCAGTTGACTTTTGTGCGCCAGCTCAGTGCTGTTTGCACACTCTGTTTCGTGCCCATTGGGCAGCATGTAGCCCGAGGATCAATTTCCCATGAAACGAGGCCCTCTGCCGTTGGTACCGCGGACACAGCTCCAAGCGTGCATCGGGATGGGATGCGATGCAGACGTCCCACCATTGTGCAAATCAGAGATATGAGTGTGTGTGTGTGGGGTGGGGGGGGGGGGGCGGAAAGGGTTAAACCTGGTATTTTGGCAGGACAAGGGCTTGGCGGTTTCATACACGTGGAAAACAGCTCCGAACAGATTTTGGAGCAAGGCGGGCGCCAGCACTACCATCTGCTTTGAGTTTCAACCCCCCCCTTCATTCCCCAAATCCCTCCTTCTCTCTCTCCTGTTCTTTTTCCCCCAATCACTGAGCATGCACCCCACTCTCCCTGGCCTGGCACACATTTCTGAGCAACCTCCTGAAATGGTAGACATGGGAACACACACACACACACACATGCAATTACTGGCCTCACAATTGCATCCCTGACCACAATGTCCATGAACTGTCAAAGATGAAAAGATCACACAAGCTCCCATGTAAAAACACACACAGACACACACACACACTCACTCATCCACATTAATCCTCTCACAAAAGGTAACTGCTCATCCACCTCACTGAGGGTAACTGTGTCTCCAAACCGATGCACTGCACAAAACCTCAGAAAACAGAGTGAAGCTCCTTCAAGCCAGCACTAGCCACTGCTGGGAGGAGGGGCCGACGCTATTTAGCACTAGAACCGTGCTTTCACATTTTAATTTGGTTTTACCCAAGTGTTATTCTATATCTACTCGAATAAGAAGAATGTCAACACTCATCTAGAAGCGAATGAGTTCTGTCAGTTTTCCCAAAGACCGTAAACTAGGACACAATCATAAGGAATGGCAAGCCAAGAGAGGCTCGAGGCAGCTCTGCTGTGTTTCCATTTAAAAAGGAAAAATGACAATCCCCAAAGCGCTACTCCAGTGACTCTATAGCGCTGTCCTGAAACGAACTCTCTGCAGTCGGGCGCGATTGGCAGTGGGCCGTCTATAAATCACTGTCGGCAGTATATGGGCTGCGCTCGCAGCCAGAGTACTTTCGCAGCTAGGCGACGGGTAACCAAACAAAGGAAGTCAGAAAAATCATATATATATTCTTTTCACTTGACCCGTGCCCACAGGCTCGCCGCATGGCTCCAAAACAAAATGGTATAGTAATTCCATAAAAGCGTGTATGAATTAAACAACACTCCACTCCGACGAGATAAAAACTCCCGAGACATCGCCATCATTTCAGTGTGAAGTTTGGAGATGAAAATATCTCCAGCCAAGCATTTTATACCACCTAAAATCTTTTAGCAATATTTTTGCAGACGCGCACGCCGAAACGCCACGAAAATATGTATTGTGAAAGTGGTGACATTAATAACACATTTCTAAAGTGTGTGTGTGTGGGGGGGGGGGTTGGAGTAAACAGCGGCGAACGCGAGTGTAGTAGTGTAGTTTCTTTTGCGGCGTCTCGCGTTACCTTAACTTTGAGGTTCTTCCCTCAATCTGCCGTCATTTGCAATCAGCTGAGAGATAAAAGTGAGTTTTGAACGCAATGAACACAAACCAATATAAGTGACAGATTACAAGGGTAACGGATGGTGCCTCAGTTTAAGTCTCCATTAAAAAAATCTTCATCTCTTTAGTGTGTGTTCTTTTCAACTTTTGAGAAGGCAGTGGAACCTTTGCCAAAATTTCAGCGGCTTACTAACAGGCTTTTAAATGGTGCACTACCTCGCAGGTGTTTCTTTTTAAATCGGACTAAACGTTTTTTTGGCCAGTCTTAAATGCCGACGTCCCCAGGGGATTCAATTTGGTTAGTTTGCTGATTATTTGTTGCCTCTCCTCTGCTTTCTTTCGGGTTTTTTCCTTTCAAAGCCGCTGCATTAAAGGAAATATCTTTTCAAGTTTGGCCAAAAGGGGGGAAAAGGAACTGTATCGTAATAGACTGTGATGGTGGGGATAGTCAACTAAAGTGCTCAAATCCTGCCTGGTATAGCCTACGTAAACACATCCAGCGAGTTCCACGGCCCGAGGAGACGTGCCTGCGGGTGTGGAGGAAACCAGCTGCATTCTCGACCGGCACTTCAAAGATGTTACAAAAAATAGTGGCCGTTTTCTTTATGTTATTTTAACGAAGTCGGCGCGATGGTAGGCTGAGTGAGACACGGGAATGGCAAGGAAAAAGAACGTCTGAAAATACAAAGCACAGGCCGGGCGAAAGATTGATCATAATATTGTAAATAACGATGTTGCCTTGGCACCCCAAATTCAGCGTCTAGTCCACCTCATAGAAAAAAAATTATGCATAGCCCAGGTCAGTGTCAACACGCCATGTCTGTCATTCAGAACTGTTCATGAAGCCTGTTCTGGTTCATCCAGTGACATAAAATAATTTCATAATTCAGGGAAATTAAAGATGGTGGAAGGGTGGGGCAGTCGTGGTATTTATGTCTCTATCCAACATGTCTTAAACAGAACCGAGTATGTGTTTCTGTCTGTGTGTGTGAGAGAGTGAGTGAGTGTGAGTGTGAGTGTGTGTGTGTGTGAGAGAGAGAGAGAGATTAGTAGCAATGTGTGCTTACCCTTCCGGGTGCCCTGGGCATAGTCTGTCCCTTCAGCTGCTGCCTCTAATTCACAATTAACTGGACTGAGCAGTCCTTACCAACTCAACAGATGGCTTCAAAAACGAGTGTGCACAAGTCTCTGTTCGAGTATGAGTGTATGTGCATGTGTTATGGCATCTATGTGAGTGAGTTTGTATGTGCATGTGTGTCTAGATGTATCACCTAGTATATCACAAACACACACACACACACACAGATGTGCAATAGATCCCTTACAAGAACAATGGGAGATATTGTTCTCTTTCTGAGGTGAAAAGTTGAACTTGTACCTACAGTTGCACTGTCCCCCACCCTCCTAACATGCATAGACTCTATTGATGGACTCGCTGGTCTAATCCTGGAATTACACACTGTAACTGAGAGGAACATTGGAGGAACATATCGAACTAAAGGTGTGTATGCGCCCCCTGACGCTTCGTGAAAGCAGCAGCTAGCCTCCCCGACTTGCTCCATTCGCGCGCAGCTGGCGAAGGCAAACAGGAAGCTTCAACCACTGGCATGATAACGATCACGTGAAGATACAATCAGAATTTCCTCAACTCCATCCTCTTAATTCCTAGCACATATAAATCCATTGTTGTAGAGTTCACGTCCTTTTTCAACACTGGTAGGATGATGCCCTTTGATATTCTTGCATTACTACAAATTCAGTGTGGAAATCTAACGTGCGCTCTTTTGTCAATCCATAATGGCAGTACTCACGTGAATCCGTGGCTCCGCAAAAAACGCTGTGCTTGCGTCTTCTCCCTAATATGTTTAATGCTGAGCCACGCAGTTACCGTAATCTACCACAAACTTTATCTTGGCAGGTGGCCATCAAGTTGTTAAGTGGAGTAATGTATCGTACGGATGAGGTATGCTACACAGTCCTACTTGGGTTATGTGCAAGCGAGTTGTTATTTTAAAACCTTTCTCTCACGCGCTTTCATCTAGCAGGTTGCATGTCCACTTAGTAAAACAAAACAAGGTCAGACATCGCTGACGCAGGAATCTACATATCCTAATCACAAAAGAGAAAGGGGGAAGAATTCTCCAGCGTTAAAAAAAAGTAACAAATAAAAAATGTCACCGTCCTGTATGCACAGACGTAACGCACACACACGAACGCGGTAATTCAACAGACGTATGCCATTCTAAAAGACAATAGCCACACGAACACGCTCTTTTTTCAATATCGAAGGCCCTCCTAACAAAGAATGAGAAATATTAAACAAGACCACACAACAACTAAACATAAACAGTTAAGTAATGGAGGGATACATTATAAGTAAAGACAATTTAAGGAGGGGATGAAATAAATGAGTGCTGTAGATATATAAATGGGTAGAAAAGAGAAGACATCTGTTTTTGCTGGAGACACGCAGGAGTTAAAAAAACTGGAAGACAGCTTTTTAAAACAAGCCATAAAAAAGCGAGCCAGTGGGCGAGGAAGCACGGGGGAGGCGGGAGTTCCACGGGAAGAGGGGGATGTGTGCGCATTTTGGCAGTGGCGCGGTCCGTGTCATGCGCTCCGGCATCATGAATAAAAATTGCTCCGCGTTTATCGCCAGTCCAGCTGAGCCATCGTTCCTCCAAAGCGCCGCTATTATTGCGGCGGGCTACGATTGTCTCTATCGCTCTATGGTTTTTTTTTGTGTACTGCGCCGGCGTTCAGGCTAATGGAAACGCCAAAACTCGTTACTCTAACGCCGGGCGACAAGGGCACCTTGGGTTGCAGATGTTCGTGCCGATGACAGATGGTGCTGGCACAGCACGGGGACGGCGGACGAGTCTGTGCCAGCTTTGTGCCACCTGCACCCCACTAAACTCACTCTGTTCCGCCCCCCCCCCGCCCCGTCCCCACCCCCGTCCCCACACCCCTCCATAGGCTGTGGGTTATGCGCATGGATATGTGGCTAGCGTTGTGGGATCACCGGGTCCCAGGGAACGGCAGGCACCTAAACTGAGGTCTTTAGTGCCACGAGCACCGTCTGGGTTTTCCTCACTGTCGAAGCCAGACGGCGCAATCAGCGGAGTCTACAGTTGTTAAGTCACGTGGCGATCAATTAGCAGAGTCACGAAACAGACCCCATCAGGCAATATTTACTGAAATATTTAGATATTTATCTACAACACGCGCTCCCCCAGATCTACAGGGCTCTTTGAACTATCGTTTGAAAAAAATGGAGGGAGGGAGGATTTCGCAAGGATGCACAGAGAGACATTACAGATGACAAAATATGACATACATTTTTGGATTTGGAAAAGATTGTAAAATCAGTGGGTTCGTTTTACGCTGTTTGTGTGAATGCAATCATTTTTTTCTCGTTTTTCGTTTTTTTTGGTCCAAGCTTTTATGTGCAAAGTGCCAGGACTGCAGGACCAGGAGGAGCTGTTGAATATTGCAGTGGGTTGTATGAATGCATGGAATGTGTCCTTAAGCCTGACACCCAAACAGTGGTGTTTCAATTGCTCCATTGTAGGGTATTTGTATTTGCCTGTTTTGGCTCAGGCTCTGCTTTGCTGAGGGCTGGCAAAACTGGTTTGAGGACGAGGGCATGTCAACCCCCCCTTCACAATGGGATAATTGATTAGACGGGATGGGAAAGCGTGGGACAGAACTGGGGGTAGGGAGGTACAAAATGGCAAAGGATGGGTGAATCACCAAATCAAGACAGGTGAATGACTGCACCTGTCGAGGGGCCTAGGACCAGTGCTGCTCCTTCCCCTTAAGGAACTTTCCCAAATCAGTTTGACACCAACACGAAACACAGTCTAAAGAGGGTTACAATTACAATTAGGGGGGATTTGATTGAGGTTTTTAAATTCCTAAAAGGGATTAACAAAGTGAAATACCAAAGATTTTTTAAGATAAGTGGGGTCAGCAGAATAAGAGTGGAAATTAGTTAAAGGCAAATTCCGCACAGATATTAGGACGTTTTTCTTTACACAGAGAGTTGTCAATGCCTGGAACAGCTTGCCAGGTCAGGTAGTAGAGGCAGAAACACTTGTGCTATTCAAGTCCAGGCTAGATGTAGTACTAGATACTCTTTAGATTAGGACATGACAAGCCTAGATGGGCCGAACGTAATTATGTATACTTACTTATGTTCTTATATGTTCAAATTCAAATTTGGTTTACTGGCACTAGCAGACAAAAAACAACAACAACAAAAGCAGCAGTGTAGTATGATGGCTAGGGACCTGGGCTGGGTAACTCAGAGGTGGCAGGTTCTTAACCTGAATTGATTCAGTAAAAATCCAGCTGTCTAAATGGATTGTGTAAATGAAATGTGAACTTTGTAAATCGCTCTGGGTAGGAGCTTCTGCTAAATGCCTAAATGTCAAACGTAAACGTACAAAAAAACCCTCAAAAACAATGCCATATTAGCAAGGCAACTTGATTTAGAATGAATATGTGCAGCAACACTGCCATAGCTAAGTAATGTTAAAATAAATCATTGGAAACATGGCTGTGTAGGGGGATCACATTCTGTGCAGGCATTAAATGGGGGAAAAGGTAAAGGCACTGTGCTAATGTGTAGATGGTAACACAATAAACATACACACTCCAAAAAGGCCTATCTGTGTGGAGTTTGCATGTTCTCCCTGTGTCCGCGTGGGTTTCCTCCCACAGTCCAAAGTCTAAATTGCCCATAGGTATGAGTGTGTGAGTGAATGGTGCATGTGCCCTGCGATGGATTGGCGACCTGTCCAGGGTGTATTCCTGCCTCTCGCCCAATGCCTGCTGGGATAGGCTCCAGCCCCCTCGTGACCCTGACCAGGAATAAGTGGATTAGATAATGGATGGATGGATGGAATTTACCACAATGCTCCCCCTCCACCATCTCTCATTCTTTCATCTCTTCCATAATAACACTGACTATCCTGGCCTGTTTAACAATAATGTGTGTTAAAAATAATAATAATAATCTGGCAGAGACCTGGCTGGACCCTTTTTCCTCGTTCCTCTTCTCCAGCCTCTAGCCCGTGTGTTGTGCTGGTGGCGGCTGCGCAAGCCTGTGGCCCGAAACTTAGTTCACCTGTTTTTACATACAGTGGCAAAGCTCTGCAGCTAGGGGGCGCCAACGAGGGCTGCCTCACTCAACATCACGGCGGCTCTAGCCGTGCCGAGCGACAAGGGGATTTCTCTGCCTTGTCCTCTCGGGCCGGTCCTTAATTACCGCCCGTGTTGATTAACAGTTCACGGTGACGTCCCCCGGCTTCCCACAGGGGTCTTAATCAACCGTATCTGGGGGACAGGCCCGTCTTATTCAGCCAGCCCGCAGTGTATATGTGACTGCAGCCATGAGTTTAAGCAAGATAAGCACGGACAGACCGCAGTGAGGAGCGTCGCTTGTTACTCACTGGTCCCGTGAGTTATGTGATGAGAAATGGCTGCCGCGCACCAGCCGGGCGGGTGAATCGCCCACCGCTGCCGTTCTGAGATTAGTTTGAGATTATTCTCAACTCTCAACTCCCCCTTCCCCCTGGTGGTGGAACAAGCAGACTGCAACAATGAGAGCCGCTGGCCATCTTTACAGGCAGGCTGGAAACCCAGCTCTTCAGCCAGACCTGCATCTCTCTACCAGCACTATCTACGATTTGAAGATTTCAGTTAATTTGAATTAATTCACTGCATTCGGTCCTCGACTACCTTGACTACTTCTTCGGTGACTGATGTTGACAGCAATTTTATTATTGGCTTGTGTTAATTTGAAAAGTGAAAAGGAAAACCAAGAGAGTATTGCTGCTCCCAAAGTGAGTGTTCATTGCACAATACTGTGCGTGGGTTTTCCTTTTTGCTTTTGAGAAGACCTACTGTTGACCCAGCACCAGTGCAAATTACTTCTATATATACTGCCATTAACATTTTCAATGATGACATTTCAGGCATTTAGCAGACACCCGTATCCAAAGCGACTTACAGTTTACATTTATTTACATACAATCCATTTATATAGCTGGATATTTACTGAAGCAATTCAGGTTAAGTGCCTCAAGAGCTCAAGTGCTCCACCTTGGACCTGAACCTGCAACAGTTTATATCACATTGCTGTTCCTAACAGTTATAAAACACTGTGTCCCCTTTGCTCTGATTATTTTGAGTCTAGTTTTACTACCACATTTATTTGACACAACAGCTCTTTGTTTCAGTTTTTGTCTTGCAGACAATTTCTGTATGTATACTGGTGTTCATCTTAGTCCATTGTATACGCCATGGTATTTTCCAATAGAGCAGAGGTGTCAACCCTGGTGCCTTGGTAAAATTCCCACAAAAAAACTGTCTCTACATCTGGCCACCTAATCATCCACCCTACATCTGATTGGCTACACAATCCCTTACACTTCTGAGTTCAATTCATTTTCACCACGGAATTAACTGGAGATAACCTCAAAAGTATCTGACCAAAAATCAACAGCACCCCCTAATGGTGTAAATGTGGCGATGCACGTACGAGGAACGGAAGAGCAAGAGTTTGCAAACTTTTAAATCGCAAGGCCCCACCCCTAAAATGACCACCGTCAGAAATCTGACTAACGAAACATTTGAAGCGCATCCAAACCACGAAATGTCAAAACAATAGGAAAAATACTGAGTGATTTACGAGACAAATGAAAATAAGAAAAAATGAAATGCAGGCTTTCTAGCACAGCATTTACTAGCAGGTCTGACTGGGCCAGACTTTAATGTCTTTTTCCTCCATTAAACACAGTTTGAGGTCCCTGCTGAGGAAGGCCAGAAGTGAAGTCAGTGCACCTTCTTGATTTTAATTTCCACACATTTGGCTTTCCACAAAGGAAGAAGTTACTCAGACACATCTGTTTGATGGAGCCGATTTTCAGACGGGTTATACAGGGAACCAGACCTATTTTTACAATCTCAACACTTTTTAAACACTTTTCTCTTGGTGTTAATGAAAGCAATGGCTTAGTAGACAATTCCGAGAAACAGAAAGAGCTAGATTGTGTGAATGTGCACGGGTGTGTGTGCATGTGTGTGTGTGTGTTTATGAATGTGTATTTGCGTGTGCACTTGTGCGTGCATGAGTGTGTGCATGTGTGTGTAAATGTGTATTCATGTGCGCGCATGTGTGCGTTTTTCAGAAATAACTTATTTTAATTTTAAGTTTTCATTTTATCTATACCATTATGCATCATTCCGGTTTTATTTGTTTTAAATGATTGTACTCATTTTTTTATTGTCATTTTTCATTATGTTTTATTATTTGATAATTTCATTCCATTTTATCTTATTTTCACTGTATGCATTTTGGGTGGCAAATGGTTCGTGAAATGTGCTGTATAAATAAAGTTTATTATTATACTATTATTATTTTATTTCACTTTTTTATTTTATTTTGCTGTGGCCGCTGAAAAAACAGGCCCCGCTTGCTGCATGCCATCTTTTATCTTTCAGCTGCTAACGAGCCTATTTACCGCTGACTGACGTTGATTGGATCCCTGAAGCTCTTAGCGTGCCGCTGAACCGCTTCCAGGCCAAATTAAGAGCTCCTGTCGCGCACGCCCCCCCACTCCGTGCTCCCGCCCCCCTTTTACTCCGCGGCAACAGTGAATCTTTAATGACACCGGATAGATTCACCAGCACCGCCGAACAAAAAGCTGCGACATCTGTCTCGCTAAGTGGTGCACTCGAGCACGTCTGGTCGGCTCTACCGCTGTAGGAGATCAGAAAAATGAAAGAGTGGGGGAGGGGGGAGGGGGTCCAGACCCCTCTTCATCTACGTGCGTTCCGCACAGCTTCTCAGTTGATTGGGAAGAGAACCTGGCCCTGGAGGGACGCACGGTTCTACTGCTTTCCACTTTCTCCTCAAAATCAACGTCCAGTTCAGACACGAGAAACTAGGGGGAGGTGGGTTAACTGTGCAGTCGAATGCTTTCATTGATCTTTGATCAATTAAGTGCTGAGCGACAATGATCCAGTGGTTCCCAAAATGTGGTATCAATGCGGTCAATTGCAGGAAATTAATTGAAATTCAATACATGAACTGAAAAATTCAGAATAACGTCCGATGATTATTCCTCAATTAATTCATTGCATTTATATTTGTTTCTTGAGTTGCCAGAATTTCAATTGGAATTCTGTGGTTCTCTGTGGCTCAGTAGGTAGAGCACGGCATTGGCAACGCTTAGGTTGTCAATCCCCACTAGGGCCACATGTACTGAAAATGTATGCATTCACTACTGTAAGTCGCTTTGGATAAAAGCGTCTGCTAAATGTTGTATATTATTATATTAATTGACCCCCAAATCCAGGACAGTACAGTAGCAACTCGGTCTCTTAAGGGGTTTATGATGCCTTACCAAAGATATTGGAGGATTCCCCCAGGAGAATGGTATCTACCACTGGGACACTGTGTGAGTAATTGTGGCACCGAAACTCACAAGGAACACGTCATGTCTCTATTGCCTATAACAGTATTGTAGGCAGTAAAGATAGAACAGGCATGTTGTTGTGGTTTTCAGTTAATTATATTCTAAACATATTGGGTCAGTTGCAGTGTACGGAGCGGTGCATTCATTACCCAAATGTGGAGTACAGTGTAACAGTGTGTCACCAGATGTGTTGTTGGGCTTGATGTACCACACAAACCCTTTCTCTCTTACAACCCACTAGCAAGTGCACAGATGCACAAACACACACACACACACACACACACACACACACACACACACACACACACACACACACACACACACACACACACACACACACACACTATGTGTTTTAGTTATATTTTGGATAAGATACCCCAGTTTATGTACAGACAGAAATATTATTAGGTTCAATGGAATTGAGGCACAGCTTTTGTGCACCATATTCCACAAAAGATGTGGAATTCTCGTTCCGGCATGGCCAGCAGAATGCATTTTAACGTAACCATACTCTCTTTTGCAAGTACATGAACGGAAGTGTCTATGTTCATATTAGCTCATTTTACTTTACAGGAATACAATGTAGGCCTGTACAAAAATAGTGTGTGTGGGCAAGCCTAATGCTCCCAAAAGCATACTGAGACAGCTAATGATCAAGACCCACCAGACCTGTATAGGGAATAACATAATTTGCATTGGATAGGCCTTTATGTCTATTTTTTATGAACAGTAGGTGGCGGTATGCACCTCATCTGATATACACTCCATTAAAATGGAAAAGGAAGATGAAGAAGAATCAGGACCCCTAAATGACAGAAGGCAGGCTGATAGTGATGGGCATGAGCTCAAAACACTCAATACTACATTCACAACAGCAAAAAGTGAGCTGTTAAAATTAAATTACTTGTCAGTGCCACACTGTGGTATTATTTTACACTGGCATACGCGATAGTTACCTAAAATGAGGAAGAATGTCGCGGGAGACGCGTCGCAAGTGAGAGGCAGAAGGATCCCCGAGCAATATTTCACATCTGAGCAAATTTTGTCACCACATTGATTCATTTAGTTGCGTTCATCAAAAACAGTCGTTTCATTTCGCTCTTATTCGGCTCTTCGTTAGTATTTCAGGTTTTTCTAAATAAACCCACCCATCACAATAATAACTTCTGTTCTTATGCACATCAAATCACTCAAATGAAATAATTCATTTTTGCTGGCATCGTTTACAAATGAGCAATAAAATGTATGCGTCTATTTTGGGAACATATGGTTTTAATTACTTTTTTCAGACTTGAAAATTATGTGATTTCCTATGAAAGAAGAGGATATGGGTATTGTCAATGGTCGTTCAAATAGTTTACTATCACTACCGTATATATAAATATATCTATGATCACTACAAGCTGGCAGTGCATTGGTCGCCTATGACAAGAGCAGGGGTCCTTTCATTGACAGTCCACATACACCTGGGAAGGACAATGGCGGCCTCCATTCTGTGCAGGCGGTTTGGAACATTTTTGGGGTTCTTAGGGGTATTTCGGCTAAACATTTTACTCCTGGTATTTTACAATGTGGATCCTTACTACAGGTCGCAAACTACAACCCAAAACCTCTGAAATTAAATCTCAAGGACCCTTACATCCCCGACAAGGGGAGCGAGAAGACCCCCGAATGGCAAAAGACAACCAAGTATGACCGCAAGCTTTTCGGACGGCACGGTTCAGCATCGGGTGTTGATCCGGCAAAACTGTGGCCCAGTCCGGATGAGTTGGAAACGATTATAGCCGAGGAGAAAGAATGGCACCCGTCTCTGCAGGAAATGTTGACAAACATCGCGACGAAGGAGAAGGAGAGTACTAAAAAACTTCAGGCCAGGTAAGTGAGAGTTCGCGATGTGAGTCGAAAGTAGTCTCCTTGCTCTTGGAGTACCGTTAGATCGCTAGCGTTACCTTGTTATGCATATTTGTATGATCTGAATTCCTTGCAAGCTAGCGAACGTGTTATGGCTATCCCTGCTAACGTTAGATAGCTAGTGTTGCTAGAGTTATTGAGTCGTATCTGTGTAGTACCTATCCAGCTATTTTAGTAATCAAATGAGATTTAACTGGCTAGGATATTTGGCAATATGGTCCTGCATACCAATGTAAATGTCGCTGACGCTGGCATTGTCTCCTTCCAACGTCTATTTCAGAGAGAAACTGATTGCCGAGAACATGGCAAAAATGCCAAAGATGGTGGCGGATTGGCGGCGGGATTCACGCAATCAGAAACAGAAGCAGAAGGAGGACAAAGCCAGACGGGACCGACTGCTCGCCGAGGCCAGAGCGCGGTACGGCTTTGCACTGGACCCACGCAGTTTAAAATTCAAGGAAATGTTGGTGGAAATCGAAAAGGAAGAAGCGAAGAAAAGAAAACAACTAAAACGTCGAAAGAGGGAGGAGAATCGGGGTGGACCAACTAACGTCACCGCTGCACCTCCACCCGAAGGCACTTAATAGATCGCTAGCTAACTTACCATAGATACGAATGCTTTGACTTGCCATGGGCTTTGTAAATAACGCTAGCGGAATCTAGCTGGCTGACATGTTTCTTAATATTGAAGTAATTGGATTACTCACCTTACTCTTTACATTTTAAAAGACTCCAATACAGAGTGGTTGTCCAAGCAGATTTCAAAATCCCATGCCAGCGTGACATCTTGTCAACCAAAGAAACCAGACCCCCTGTCTTCCTCCTGGCCTCTATCTTACTCTTGGACAGGGCTAATCAACTGCCAAACGTGGCCGCCATAAATGTACTCTTGGCCCTCTGAAAAAGTGTGACTTTGTCCATCCAGGTCTGCATCTGCACAGTGACAATAAGTAATGATAATGCATATTTTAAGAAGGCATTTTTTTTTACACATATACAATGTGTCTTGTTCATGCAATCGTTTTTGGAAAATGTTGGCCCATATGCACACTTATTAAAAAGGATCAGGCTGTTTCACTTCAACAGTAGCAGAGAGAACTTTCAATGTCCATGCAATATCATGACCACAATCTTCACCCGCAAGTCTAATAGCATATTAGTACATGCATTTGCTATCCATACTGTACAGTATAAATAAAGTGTAAATAGCTAATGTCAGACTTTAATAAAATGTCAGACTTTCAGATTCCCTTGAAAGAGAACATATTTAATGTGGAAATTCATATTTTTGAGGTATGATTATTTGGGAGTCTTTTTGTCATACTTAAGCCAAGCATTCAATGTTTTGAATCAGGTCTGTGAGTGAAGGGCTTGAACAAAAGCCTGCACACCCAGTAGATCTCCAGGACCTGTAGAGTTGAATGAGACTCATTGTATGATCACAGCAAATTTCAGAATGGGCCCACCGGTCGATTTGATATTATCCATATTTATTTATTTATTTGACAGGGACAGTGCACATTGATAACATTTCTGTAAATGTGCCAGAGTTAGCCAAGGAGGCTAATTTTCATCTGTGGTCCCTGGGCAGGCTACTAGTTAAGAATAAACAAATACACGTAACATACAACCATTAAAGTAATTGAAAATACAATCTACATATAGTATGCAGAGAGACAGACGGTAC
>JAINUG010000054.1:736165-903473 GCA_029706075.1 Aldrovandia affinis | reverse complement strand
TGAGTTCTGTACATCTAGCTAATTGTCATCACCACTGCCTACTTGTTCAACACTATATACCCCTGCTTACTCCATTTAATAAAACATTTAAATACTAATAATTACTAACCTTTTCCTTCCCAGTGTTATAGGTATGGTAAGCAGCTGCCTGCAATGATGTCTATCGCTGTATTACTGCACGGATCTCTTGCGCTAACTATGATTGTTCCTACCATGTATTTATGCACATCTTGTAAATCGCTCCGGATAAGAGCGTCTGCTAAATGCTTAAAATGTAAAATGTAAATGCAATTGGCCTGTGGTCCAAAATCACTGGGGCGGTGCAGCGAGAAATGGTCAGATTTACGTGGTTATGTCAGTGGAACGACTGACAACAAATGTTTTTCCAGTCTGACCACAGCAAGAGGTATGTGAAGGAAAGCCTGCTAAAGAGATACTTTCAGAATACACCCCCCTGCCCCAAAACAAACCGCTAATGTTTAGCTGCCTGGAGAGGCGCATGGTGTGGAGGTGACCAGCAGATGGCGCTGCAGGTGGGGGACTCACTTGGCTTTCTGCAGAAGTTTGACGGCCTGCTCTCTGCGGCCCAGGTCTATGTATAGCAGGCTTAGCTCCAGTAGGGCGTTAGGCACAAGGTAGTGGTCAAACTTAATCTTCTTCTCGCTGCAGGGAGGGGAGGAAATGGCTGGAGTCAGCAGTGTTATTTATTTTCTTCAAATTTAAAAAGAAAAAATACATTTTACAATACACACCTCTCCTTTATAACAGTTATATAAAAGGAAAAATATATAAATGTTTAACTTTTAACCTGGATTATTCATTCTGCAGTCACCCCCTCCCATTTTCCAGGGAGAATAATGTGTTAATGTTTACATTGTCATTTTATAGAGCCGGATGTTTACTTAAGTTTAAATTTAAGTTATAAGTATTTGCTCAAGGACACAGCAGCACTGCCCCGCCTTTGTTCTATGCAGCCTTCCAGGTAAAGGTGCCTGACTGCCATGACTGCACACAGCTCATCTCACGGGACTTCCACGGTAATCTCTATTGAAATATTGACCTGTGTGAAATATATTGCCTGCCCTGCAAAAAATATGTTGGGGTAAAGAAACAAAAACTTTCCACTCATCTGACACTGCACAAAAAGCGGTACGACGTCAAGAGTACTCGGGACACACACGCAAACACCTCAGTGTCCGAGTTCTGCGGTAAACAGCTGATTAAACTTAAGGCCAACAGCTGTGTGCTCAGCGTCATCCTAAGGTAAAGCCAAGATACATTGCCAACAGAGACTAAATCAACCTGGGTGATAGTATTAGAAGCAATGAGCAATTTTTAAAGAAGGAAATTGCAGATGTTTGGACAAACGGGGGTTGTGCTGGCTCAGTGGATCTGAGGAACACAACTGTCTGGATCTGTAAGTCAAGACTGGCATTAACATTGGCACTTTTTTATGAGGAATGAAACAGCCATGTCAGTAATACTGATATGATTCCAAATTATATTAGCTCTTTGAAATCACCCTCTTTTAAAAAACAAATGTGAAAAAAAAAATTAGTTTCAGTTTTTTTTGAGAATTTAGTGCCCAATCCCCTCTATTTATTGAGATTTTGCCCTCCCCACACAAGGCAAGCTGCTCGAGAACACAACTCAGAGGTCAGCAGACTCCACTTCCTTCGAGACAGAATTTGCCCACCCACATTCTGGAGACATCCGTATGTACTTTAGGGCAAACTCAAGCTGGCTCACCCACTCCCCCCCCCCCCTCCCTGAAATCACCCTCTTAACAGGAGGTCTGGCAAGACAGGTTTCAAACCGTGTCCCTGATGGGCAGAAATTAGGAATTAATCTGCCGCCCCTGAAATCACCCTCTTAACAGGAGAAGTGGTATGTATGTGGGATTGGTTAAGGCAAATATTATTATATAGTATTTTTATAAAACATTTATATATAATATATATTTTATTCCAATTATATACAAGGATACATATGATTAAACAGCATGCAAAATTCAGAAAAAGAAAATTAAACAGAGAAAGTGTTCGGTTCAAGAAACCAAGCATGTACAACTGAATTCAGAATGCAAAATGCCAAATAAGAAGAGTAAGGCGACCTTGCGATGAGAAACAGACACACTAAGTAGATGGGGTACAGCGTTATAATGGAGTGGTGGATGTGCAGAATGGTGGGTCCCTCACCTGCTGTACACTTTGTTGAAGCACTCCTCCGCTGCCTGAGCCTGCCCCTGGTTTTTCAGGCACAGTCCCTTCAACAGCTGGATCACACAGCGGTCGTCCACCGTGTACTCGTTCACTGTGTGGGGGAAACAGCCGTCGTTTACCATGGTCATCTACCACTTACTGATTCACTGTTAGGAAAATCTACAAACAAAATTTGCTTACTGATTTTATTTCAAATTTTTCTGTTTTCTCCCAATTTGGGAAAACACCCTCTATTTATCTCAATTCACCCTCCCCCAAACAAAATTTGCGGAAATATGCCCCTCGAGAAAATAAAGCTGGTAATTTCAACAATGTTGTTTGTTAATGGCGGTAAATAACGGCCATCCACCGTGTGTACACATTAGCCTTTCGGAGAAGAGCAGAAATCCATGCTGCACTTGTGCATGTGTTCACTGAAAAGGGTAAGGAAGGGAGCAGGAACAGGTGGTGGAGGATGGAGGCTTTGTGCATGTGTGAGAGAAACAGAAAACTTCACTTCCCTTGGCTTTGTGTGTGTTTGGAAAGGCAAAAAACCCAAAAAACTTGTGTGTGTTAATGGTGTGCCAGTGGACGGGTGTTTGAGGCCAGACAATGCATTTAGCAGAAGACGAATTCAGGGTGCAATACCGGGAGCATCCTGCAGGGTGCGCTCCGCCTCCACCAGCGTCTCCATCATCCCCTTGGTCAGCTCAGGCCGCTTGCGGATCATGGCGAAACCGTTCCACATGTACATCATTTCCTGAAACGCGCACACGTCCCACAAACACAGTCAGACCCACCGCCAAGCGCTACACCACGTCCGCACTTTACAGCGTGTGCTTTTCCCTGTTTTACAGCAAACTACATCTAAAGGTGGAGGCCAGCTCTCTGTTTGTGTCATGGTGTGGAGTCTTACCAGTACGGGCACCGGGAGCCTGATGGGGCTGCTGGCCTTGTAGCGCCTGGCCTTGCGGATGGCGAACTTCTCCGTGGGCGGAGACTTACCAGCAATCTTCTGCTTGAAGGAGGGCACCTGCCTGAGGGTCAGAGAGGGCACGTACTCAAAACACTTACTCCATATACTCAAAACACTTACTCCAAACACTTACTCAAAACACTGACTCCATATACTCAAAACACTTACTCCACTTACTCAAAACACTGACTCCATCCCCTTAAGGCCTCTACACATGCTTCTGCGTAACTTGTGCGACTTCTTCGCGGTTCGCGCAATGCAACAATGTCGCAAGCACTCTGCAATTTATACCTCTGCAAAGGCTAGGCGCAGCCTATGCGACATGGTGTCCTTACACTTCTGCACACTAGTAGGCGTCAATGTATTGAACAAGGTCGGTAAAGTTTTCATGAAAGCAGGGAAACTCCTTTACCCTTGAATTTCTTCAGCCAATCTTTCCTGAAGCTGGTTCATTTTATACCGTGTCGAACAAATGATGCTAGCTATCTATATCGTTAGCTACTGTTAGCAAGCTTTATTTGGCCGTGATACCAGGTTGCTAGCTAACGATAGTTTTGCATAGCTAACGTGAACATAGATATATACAGGTATGGTATGCAGCTGCCAACAACGATGCCTATTGCTGTATTACTGCACTGATCTCTTGCGCAAACTATGATTGTTCTTACCATGTATTAATGCACATCTGGTAAGTCACTCTGGATAAGAGCGTCTACTAAAATGCTTAAAATGTAAAATGTAAAAAAAATGATGTACTAGCTTGATGAACTATGACTATGACAGCTCCGCCTCCATTCGCTAACAAACCAATCAATGATGCGCAGCATCTACACGAACTGTTGTGCTGCGGTCGCTAGGTACGCGACATCCTCTGCAACACCCTCTGCGTAGGTTGCAGAGATTGCGTTGATGTTGCAGAGCCCTGGTTGTGTTGCTGTCGCTCGAGCATGTAGGGGCCTTTACTCAAAACACATACTCCCTCCACTAACTCCAAACACTGACTCCATCCACTGTCTCAAAACACTTACTGCAAACACATACTCCATCCACTTACTCAATCCACTCTACACATACTCCACACAGACTGAACACACAGCGGAGTGGCAGGGTCAGTACACCAGTGTGTTACTCTGAGGGCTTCAGTCAGTTTACCTGAATAGCTCCACTTCATTGTCCCCGAAGGGCCTGGTTTCCCCCTGGGGCAGCATGCTGAGGTAGGCAGCCTTCATGTACACGTACATGGCCTGACAGAGAGAAACGAGCCACACACAGTGCAGTCAAAGGGAGATGCATCTCTGCCACGAGAGCGGAGACAAGCATGCATGTCCTACCAGCAGAGGCGCTATAGAGCAGTGAGGCAGGGAGGGAGGAAACTCCTCTCTCCCCTGATTAGTGCTGTGGCCAATCATGCGCGTCCCCACTGGACTCGCAGCCAATCAGCACGGACATGGCCAGTATCTGATTCCAGACAATGGCATATCACAATCCCAAGGACTAGTTCTGAAGGAGGTTATTAAGAAAGGGTCTCAATCTCCAGTACCGGAGGGCTGCACTGTCTTCTGGGTTTTTGGTGTGTTTCGGCACTTGTGTTTAGCTAAGTGTTTGGTTAAAGTTACTGATTGGCTAAAGAGCCCACAAACCTTGTTTCCAACGCCCTGAATTGGCTGCGGAATTGAAAAGAAACCACAAAAACTGGTAAAAATAGTAGCCCTCAAGGACTTGAGTTTGGGATCCCTGCCCTGAAGAGTACTCTTTGTTTTTCTGCCCCATGATGAGCACACAAGTTGAACAAATGCACAAAATGTTTCGCGACAGGTTCTTGGGACACTTCCTGTTAACCTCAGCCTCCACTACCACCTCTGCTAGTCCTCACCTTCGACCAGCGGCTTTCCTGGCTGAGCAGGTCGGCATAGAAGTAGGCCATCTTCCAGACGCGCTTATAAGTGAAGCACCACATCAGCTCCCAGTAGCACATGTGGTGGAACTGCTTCCAGGCCTGCTGAGCCCTGCAGCCATCTTCAAACAGCGCCACTGCCTGCATTGGAGGATCATGGCACCAATCAGCATTCAGACAAGTGTACTCACACAGACGGGCAACACCAAGCGCAAGGCCAAGATTTATCTGCCACCCAGCAGAGCTACGACAAGTTACATTAAAGAATTAAAAACATAATGTGTACCCAGAGACATTATATATTAAATCTAACATCTAAATTATATACATAATGGAATTATAACATTCCATTATATATAACGTATATTCAGACACACACACACACACAATAAATAAAGGTAATGCTACAAAACATTTAATAAAATATCTATTTCACATCTAAAAATATACATTCACTTGTGGTGATACTTGTAATAAGTTATATCATTATAAATAAGGCTAAACTTCTGATATATTGAAAAGCTCACCATAAAAAGTCAGTAAAACATCAGTCATCCTATCTTTTCACGAAAGCAGTGTGCGTGACACTTAACTAACAGTGCATGCGCCTCAGCGGTCAGCCCCAGACTCACCTCGTCTATGTTCCCTTTGATCTCCTCTGCCCTCCCGGCAAAGAACAGGAATATAGCGCCCTGCAGGGGGAAAGACGGAGGCCTTACATCACGTTTTGCGGGCAGCCATACAGGGTTTAAACACTGCTGCGTGTGGAGCGCCACGCTCAAAGGTTGTTGATATTTAATCATTTGATTAGTTCGATTCGTATTTCTGCTTTCAGGGCTCTCTTTATCAGCACTGTTTGGGGGGTCTAGACGGCAGGGGTCCCCCCAAACCCTGGTCCTGGAGAGCTGCGGTTTTTACCCCAAATATCAGCAACCAATTCAGATGCATTAAGAACCAGGTGAGGAGAGGGGAGCTGAGTAAGGTGATTACTGTTGTAATCAACTGCTCTAAGTGATCGATTGGTCGCGGCCTAACAACGAAGAGCGGCAGACCCTGTGGCTCCCCAGGTCCAGGGTTGGACCCCTGGTCTAGAGTGTGGAAGTGGAGATCGGTCCTTGGTCCTTGTGTCTCGACGTAATCACTCACGCGCGGGTATCGAACCCGGGACGGCTTCAGCAGCTTCTCAGCGTCAGCCACATCCCCCTCACCCGTCCCTACGGGGGGAGGAGATAAAAGAGGGAGGCGATGGGACAGATTCTTTACACTCACCAGACACTCCAGATACACAAACTCCTGCTTTCTTCCCGCCCTCCCTG
Source organism: Aldrovandia affinis (assembly GCA_029706075.1). NCBI lineage: Eukaryota > Metazoa > Chordata > Actinopteri > Notacanthiformes > Halosauridae > Aldrovandia > Aldrovandia affinis. Next base: position 897,086 of record JAINUG010000054.1, on the reverse strand, counting down.
CTTTCTCAACAGGAGGTTCCGTCGCTCTATCACAGTACAGAACGTCCACTGCCACAGTATTGTCTTTGGTCACGCCCCAATGGGTGGAGCTACCACACAACTCACTGATTTGAACCAATCGTGGTGGTCAAATGTGTGTCTGTGTGTTTGTGGGACAGAGCGGAGGGGATCGGATGATGTGGTAGCAGAGCAGCAGCAGGGCACTGGGTGCAGGTTGTGCGAGTGAGCAGCTGGTGGGACAGAGCGGAGGGGATAGATACCCAGGATGAAGGACAGGAAGGTGTGGTAGCAGAGCAGCAGCAGGGCACACAGCATGGAGTGCAGGTTGTGCGAGGTGGCGCCATCATGCAGCTGGGTCAGACCATACTCCTGCAGAGAGAGAGGGAGGGAGAGAGAGACCATACTCCTGAAAGACAGAGAGAGAGAGAGGCAGAGAGACCAGAGAGAGAGTGAGAGAGAGATACAGGCAGAGTGAGAGACCATACTCCTGGAGAGACACTCAGTGAGAGAGTACACAGATACAGACACGTGAGAGACCACACTCCTGTACACTGATATAGGCACACACTAAGTGAGAGACCATACTCCTGTACACAGATACAGGCACGTACTAAGTGAGAGACCATCCTGTACACAGATACAGGCACACACTAAGTGAGAGACCACACTCCTGTACACAGATATAGGCAGTGAGAGACCATACTCCTGTACACAGATACAGGCACGTACTAAGTGAGAGACCACACTCCTCCTGGCACGTACAAGTGAGAGACCATACTCCTGTACACAGATACAGGCACGTACTCAGTGAGAGACCACACTCCTGTACACAGATACAGGCACATACTCAGTGAGAGACCATATTCCACATACTAAGTGAGAGACCATATTCCCGTACACAGACACAGGCACATACTGGATGAGGATCAATGCCCATACCTTGTCTCCAGAGAATCCAGCGAACTCCAGAAGCCTGAGAATCCGAGGAGGAAACAGAGAGAGAGTCTGTGGGCGAAAGAACACACAACACACAGTGATGTACCAAGACTCTGACTGATGCCCCACACACACACACACACACACACACATGGGGTGGAACACAACCCCCCATACAAATAGAGCTTCTAAAGTTAATGCAAAAAACCCACCCACTCCAAGAATCCTTAATCTACTCCTGGGACGTACCAAGTTGAAAGCTCCAATCCCAAAGGACACCCCTCCCTCTAGGTGAAAGTGGCTCGGTCCTTTGAGCGAGCGGTGCGACTGAATGAAAGCGTGGAGCTCCCTGAGTGAAAACCGATACGGGACAAAAGGTCAAGGTAAATGCCAGCAGCACACTGCACAGCACACTGCCGTCAGTCTTACAACAAAAACAATGATGAAGATTGGATCTAAAAATTGATCAAAAACGTGTACAACCAGGCTATTACTCTCAGTGTTTGCCGACCGTAACCAAGTCTGTTGTGGGGGAGGTCTCTGTGTCTAGGATCTGTCACCAACTTGACTTGACTTGCATTGACTCAAGCATTGTAGGTTCGATTCCCAGGGGCACTGCCGTTGTGCCCAAGAGAAAGGTTTTAAACTTGTGTGTTTATAAAAAAAAAAAAAAAAAAAGAGAAAATGTAAGCTGTATAAATTTGTCTGCCAAATGCCTAAATGTGAAGTGAAATCGTCTTTGTCTTTCAAAGCCCCACTTCCTGGTCTCGTACTTGTAAATCCGGTAGCTGCTGCGTACTTTGATTCCTCCTTTGATGAAATTCACCATGTTTTCATCCTTACGGGAGGAGGAAGAGAAAAAAACATACCTGAGATTTTTTACAACAAATGCATGCGTGGAGGAAACAAGAGGAATACAATTCCTGAGATGAGGGGGGAGGAGGAGGAAGTCTCACAAACACAGCAGATGGAATCTAGCTCTGTATGTACAGGTAATTGCCTCAATAAAGGCAACACTTTGATAACCTTGGTGGGCGGGCAGGGGTGGCACTCAAAAAGCCAGCCGGGAGGGTTGGGCCTATGTGCCAATTATTGGCTGTGGCACCCCTGATGGACACTTGTGGTAATGCACCATTGAAAGGATCCCTGGTTTACTCAAGTGTTGCCTTGGCTGTTACATGTATTTGGCTGCTTAGACACGGGTGGTCCTCACAGCACCTTAAAGCATATGACCGAACGCAGCTGGGATGTGACTAAACGCCTTTATGCATGTGACAAAAAAACCTTCTGGATGGCAGTTATTCATTTATTTTATTTCACATTTCACAATTTTCTCCCAATTCAGTGGCCGATGGTTCCCTCTTCTAGTTGAACTAGAAACACATTCCTTTCCAAATGCCTGTTAACCTTTCTCAGGGAACATCAAATTATCTGCATCCAATCTCCAATTAGATGCAGATATTCAATCAGGAAGGGGAGATTCCATTCCACAGGGCTGGGTTGAAGTTTGCTGCACATCAACCCTTAATTGAAGTCATTTCTTGGAGTGAAAAGTCCCTTCAGGGGGCTTGTAAGGTGTAAATCAGTTGCTAATTGAAAGGCAACTGTTAAAGTTGCAGGACCCTGGCCCTCCGGGTCAAGAGTTATTTGACCCTGAGTTAGATGATAAAACAGCCCAGGGGAGTCTTTCGAGTCTGAACAGATGACCCTGAAAGGAAACAGTAATGCAGAGACATCCCTCGCCTTCCTAACAACGATAAAAACAAAACAGCTCTCACCTGCAGGACCGTGAGGGCAGCTCTATGGAGCAAGCATTCAGCATAGCACACCTCAGCATGAAGCTGCTCTGTAAGACACACACACAAATACATATACACACACATACATAAATACACACACACACACACACACACACACACACACACACACACACACACACACACACACACACACACACACACACACCTTAGAAAGGTGATTCACGGTGGAAATTGATGTGTTCACACAAGAGAACCTAGGTTTGAACATGGGGGGCAGCAACAGTGCCCCCCCCCCCCACCATTTTCAAATGAAACCTATGCCCTTGACTGTGTGTGGTATTTCGCTCTATGGCCAAGGAGTTGTCTTTGGCCACCTGGATAGCGTCAATGTGTCCGTGCACAAAGGCATGATTTCCTTGCGTCTGTGACGGTAGCAGTGTGGAGACCTGAATCCCCGGCTGTGCAATCCCCCTACCTTCGGCGAGAGTGTCTCCAGACGATTTGCTGTACTTCTTCCGGAACCTGGGGAGAGGGGGGGACACAAACAGGCAGGTGCATAAATTAAAATCCCACATTCACGATTCCGAGACAGGAGTTACCACCTCAGGGCCGAAGGGAAAATCAAATCTGAATTAATCGGAGGGCACCAACTCACTACAGGTATCGTCAAAGATCGGGGTGTAGTGGGCCGTGTTTAGTTACGGGGGGAGAGCAAGAGTGCAGGACAGAGGTTGCAATTCTTTTCAAATCCTTAATTTGCCCCCAGAATCTGTCTTGCACATGCAAGTAAACCTTGGAAATGCATTTTGTTTTATATTATATTGTTGAAAAATACATATTTGACAGCCCATAATGAGCCCAGAGATGATACACTAACATTTCCTTTTCTTCAGTGAGTTGTCAGACTGTCTGATCACAAATGTGTAAAACGCGGATGGGCCAACCCTGGTCCTGGGCAGCCGCAGGGTACGCTGGCTTTTTGTGTTCTTTTAAAAAAACCAGCCACCAATTTACACAGACGAAACCAGGTGACGGGAGCTAACTGTGTAATTGACCGCTTTAGTTCAGTTAAGTGCTCAGTAACAATGACAACCGGTGTAATAATCCAGGGGAAGGGAGGCCTGTTCCTGGAGGGCCGCATCGGTTTCTGGACTTCATGCCAGTCTTTGTGCTCCATTTAATTTTCCCAATAATTTACGTGATCTGAAATTGGAACTGCATTTCTCGATAAGCTCACGAACAACAGCTCGAGGCTGTATAAACGCTTTCCATATATGAAAACGTTTACTGCAATCTAAATCTACAAGTAAACTGGCATTGGTGTAGGACCCAATTAGCTAATTGAGCCAGGGCAATTGAGCCTTAAAGATGCTCAATTTACACCAGAGCATTAATGGCCTTGGTTGGAGCGTAATAACTTGGCTGCCTTCCGGCCACGTACAGAACAGGTAGTGTCTCCCAGCACTCATCATTCAAATACAGGTAAACTCCTGGCGATCGGCAACAACTGGCAACCATGGTCCTAGTTTAACTATGTGGTTGCTCCTAGCACCCAGGAATTGTACTTCCCGCATTGGTCAGCTAAACTGTTCTTGACACGGTTAACACTTTGTTGTACTCATAAGCGTCTGCCAAATGCCTGTAATGTAATGTAATGTAATGGCAAACGGCCTCATTTGACTGCATTGGTCTGAGGCAGGGGTATTCTTCTCAGCGGCCCGGATTAAAATGTCACCTTTGCTTTTCCGTGTTTTCTTTTTCCAACGCAGCAGCAGCAGCATCATCCTACAGGATGGCAAATGGATTTCTGCTCCGCAACAGCCATTCAGCCAACTTGATAATCACGCCGATCTTTTATAAAGTAATGAACCAGGATTTGTGTGTGTGTATGACTCAGAGCCGGGCAGATGGCATCAGTGTGCGGAGACAAGACAGCATAGCTCCTGACTCGCTCAAACGTGCAGCGGCGCACCGCAGTGAGAGTTCCCCTTGCGCGCGAGGGGAGCGTGCCGGAAAGCGACGACTGGCCTGACGACACAATCGTGGAGCATGAATCGCTTCCCCGGCTCCAACACCGTGTGACTAATACTGATAGCCCCGAGAAAGCAAATAGACACACTAAAGTCAACAGAGCGAAGGCAAAGGGAAGGGCCTTTGGACGGTCACCTGGCTCTCTCTGTGGCGTCTGCCCTTGAATGCATTTTGGGGCCTACGGCACAGGGGTGGCCAGCACTCGTCCCGGAGCTGCAGGGTCCTGCCGCTTTTTCTTTTCACCGGCTTTGAAACGAGAAAGCAGGTGAGGCGAGTTGAGTTGGGTGATTACTGTGTAATCGTCTGCTTGAATTGATCGATTGGGGCAGCGCGTGGTTCTCTGTGGCTCAGTTGGTAGAGCATGGCGTTGGCAACGCTTAGGTTGTGGGTTCAATCCCTACTGGGGCCACATATACTGAAAATGTTTGCATTCACTACTGTAAGTCGCTTTGGATAAAAGCGTCTGCTAAATGGCATATATTATCGATTGATCGCTGAGTGACAACGAAAAACTGCAGACCCTGTGGCTCTCTAGGACCAGGCTTGGGAACCGCTGGTGTAGAGTGTGGATGTGCATATCGCCCCCTGTGTTCTAGGCTCTGTGCTATTGGTGGGGGGGTTGAGGATCTCCAATGTAGAGTGTGGATGTGCATATTGCCCCCTGTGTTCAAGGCTCTGTGTTGTTGGGGAGCCCTGTTGTACAGTCTTCACACCAGGGATGTTGAATCACTTCATTTTGGGAGATATGGTTTTAGGGCCCATATGGCACTACTGTTTCTACTGAAACTCTGTTTACTGAACAGATGTTCAGCTCTGTGTCCCTTCCCTCCTTTATATTTCCGCATCTAGGGGGGTCCTGGGCCGGTTGCAGGAGGATCCGGTTCTGCCACTGTGCGAGGAATGGATGTTTTCTGTTCGACAACATCCCACTCCAGCCAGCAAATCACAACACTTTAAAGGTAGTGAAGGTCAATCAAGGCATCAAGACACACAAAAACCAGTAACTCACTGATTTGAACCAATCGTTGTGCTTTGTTGTGGAGAGCAAATTATTTTGATTGGTTCAACAAGTCAGTGATTGACAGTTAATTGTAGCTCCACCCATTTTTTGTGTCATGACCCCTCATTCTCCCATCACTACTTTAAGGTTCAGCACTGGCAGAGGCAGAATATTTTATTATGGATGTCATGCATAATATGCACAGCTGAAAGCTGAAAATATAAGGTCTGGTTTCTGTGTGTGTAGAAATATAAAAGTGTGGATAAGATTACGATTAGTTCCCAGAGTTAGAGACTTCAGTCTTTAGCTCATATAACCCCTGACATTTCTGTATATGTATATACTGTATGATCTAAGTTGATCATTCACTGGTCACTGGCGTGATTGATCATCCCTGGCACATCTTGTAAGTCGCTCTGGATAAGAGCGTCTGCTAAATGCTTGTAATGTATACAGGTAAAATGTAATATATATATATATATATCTCAGCTCTGGTCTGTGTGAGTCTCTACACTCAGGGTTTTGGGGCTGCAAACAGATTAATAGTTGATCTGTTCTAACATCTGAGTGTATTTGTGTCTGCACATACGTGTGTGTATGAGCGTGTGTGTGTGTGTGTGTGTGTGTGCATGAGTGTGTGTGTGTGTGTGTGTAAGAGAGAGTGAGTGAGTGTCTGTGTGATGGCGTCCCTACCTCTGGCAGACCTCCTGGGCGCTCTTCATGGTGTTCCCAGCATGGACAATGTCATCGTGCTGGAACGTCATCATGGCCTGCATCTCCAGCACTGTGGCATATATGAGTGCATGGTACATGCTCTCATTCACCCTGAAAACACACACACACACACACACACACACACACACACACACACACACACACACACACACACACACACACACACACACAGAGAGAGAGAAGAGAGAAACACACAAACAGAGAAAGAGAAACACACAGAAATGCATTACTGAACAAAACTGAAACTAATCTGACATGAGCACAATGTGACTCCTTGACTCTACCACTATATCGGCAGAGAGGTACATCCATGTCACTGTGAGTGGATTTGACTATCAGTATGTGTGCCAATAAACTGACATTGGGGTTTTAGTAGTCGATGAAGACAATGGCATCATTCATGGCAAAGCCAGAGTCCTCCTTAATTTCAGCACAGATCGGCCCAGGTTAAAATGCTGCCTTGCTTCTCGCGACATACAAAAGGACAGAAAACTCATGTAAGCATTGTGAGGGACGACAGAGATTAAACGCGTTTCTCTTTCTCCCTAACAGGTCCTTATCTGTCCCTCTTTCTTTGCCTCCCTTGTCTTTTGTCCTCTCTCGATCTGTCATTTCCTCTCCCCCTTCCACTCATTCGCGCTCCTGCTTCGTTTCTACACCACCCAACCCCTCCCCTCCCCCACGGTGGCCCTCTCTATCTCTCTCTTTCTCCCTTGCTTGCTCACTCTCCCAGATCCGCCCTTGTGCAACCTGGGACACTGGGCGTCAGCTTGGGCAAACAGGCCACATCCTGGAGTACTGGAGAGAACAGGCAGCAGCGTTACACACACACACACACACACACACAAGCATGCGCGCACCCATCAAAATGGCTGATGGCCTCACAGATTGATTAAGGCAGTGGCCAAGAGAGCAGGCCGAGCCCTACAGCCTTAGACTTGCCGCACTGGGGTCAGGTGGGTTTACGTCAGCCAGGGATCCTCAGTTCACCACTGCAGAAGTGCCCCCTAGCTGCTCACCTGGCACCAACAGGTTATCGGCTGCTCTCAGTGAGAGACGTGCCTCCCCTCCGATTGGTGCTTTCCTGTAGTACGCGGTGTGTGTGGAAAGTAGTCACTGGCTGTGACAGGCATTGGGGGGTGCATGCACTACAGCCTCAGTTCTCCCTCTACAATTATATTTCCAAAAGTCAACCATTGAGAACACAGCCAGTGATCTGGACTACAACTCCCATAACCAACTTGAAATGTTGCGCAATTGTTTCACTGGTCAAGCTCCCGAAAGGAGAGGGACGTTGGGGAGGAGGAGGAGAAGAGTGGAGAATAGAACAGAAGACAAGAGAGGAGAGGAGAGGAGAAGAGAGAGGAATAAGGGGTTGCTCTCACCGTGGCCGTAGCTTGTCCAGGCTCTCAGAGAATTGGTTGTTGAGGAAGAGGTCCACTGCCTCCATGCACTCCTCCAGACACGCCTGCAGGGTTATCGGTGTGGAACTGAGGACAACATGCACAACAAATTGCCACTGTATGCCTGCATACAATATCCTCAGAAACATCATGGGATTTGTAATCCAAACAAACTCCCTAAAGCAGGGCTATTCAATTCCAGGCCTCAGGGGCCACTATGCCATTTGATTTAACTAATTATCTCACCTTCTGGACCAAGGAGGTAACCGAAATTATTGAAAAAATCATAATAATGAAGTCAGGTGGTGTAGTGCGTGGCTGGAGCAAATACCTGCAGACACTGCGGCCCTCGAGGCCTGGAAGTGAACAGCCCTGCCCTAAAGTATTATGGTACCGGATATTCTTGCACATTCTGACCGACAACGTAGCTAAAACAAAGGTATACAAGACATAACATGATGTTACTATCCGTCATGTTGTTACTGACCTGAATGGCCACATAAGTACATGGTGCATACCTTCATATTTCTTTACTTAAGAAATGGTCTTAGTGGTCCAGTGGTTACAATGTTCGACACTGGCCACGGAGACCGGGGTTCGATTCCCCGTCCCGCCAGAGTCGGCTCTGGCCGGGAGTGCCGCCAGGGGGCGGCGATTGGCTGTCTGCCCCAGGGAGGGGGGGAGGGAAGTGGCCCTGTAGTACCGGGTTACGGTTGACGGCCTGGTGAGTGCCGTCTCGGAGGAGACGTTACTTCGCCTTCGTCACTACCGGTGGCAGGACTACAGCAGCGACCTCACATTACTAGGGGGGATTGACATAAAATAGCGGGTCTAATTGGCTACTAAATTGGGAGAAAATGGGATAAAATCTGAAACAAAATAAAATTTCAAAAAAAGAAAGAATACGTAATGACAACAGGCTGTTCCATCCAGGCTCATCATTTACCTATAGTCTAGACTCTAGAGAATATTCTGGGGACTTGAACACCCCAAGTGTCAAGACTGTTTCCACACACTGACAACCGGTTACAAAAAAAACTTCCTGATATCATTGCGGAATTTACCTTTAACCCATTTCCAACCCTTTTCTTGTTCTGCTAACTGAACTCAACCTGAAAAAACTTAGTTCACTTAAATCCCTTTTATGAATTTAAAAACCTCAATCAAATCCCCACTCAGTCTCCTTTTGCTAAACACAAATAGATTAAGATTAAATTAGATTAACTTAGATTAAGTTCTTCCTCATAACTTTTACCTTCCATGCCACAAACCAATTTAGTTGCCCTACTTTGTACCTTTTCCAAGAGATGTTACATCTTTCTAATAATGTAATGCCCAGAACTGCACACAATACTTTGACAAAGGTATTATATAACATCAATACAACCGCCTTTGATTCATACCCAATACTTTTTTATGTATCACAGCATCCTGCTGGCCTTTTTGTCTTTTTTCTTCTTCTACTGCTAAAGCAGAAATTACATTTTCTATCAACCCTGGCCTGCAATCAGGTTTGGAGACTGGAGTGGGCCCTCGGGGAGGGAGGGGGGAGGGGGAGGAGGGGTGCTGTGGACACAAAGTGACTCTCTCCAATACTGTAAAGGTCAATTGGACAGCTTTTTGTTGTTCCCTTTTATTAAATTATTTAATAACCTGTAATAATACTTATCGTAATCATCTACCGCGCGGTCATGTTAGCTTAGTTTACGCTTAAGTTTTGACACAATCAATCGAACAAGTCCACGGACAGCAGAGCCACGAACTACACTAAAACGAGATGGCAGGAGGAAGGAAGTGGGGAAGTGGGGAGGAAGAGAAAATAACTGAAATAAGAGGATATAAATGGGCTAGACTGTTACCAGAGGATCACATGTGTTTTGTTATTTTTTCCAACTGAGCCGTCATCTGACAGTTACCTGCAATAAGTACATTGTGTGTTAAGTCTGTGACTAAAAAATCGTATTTTGTTCATTCATAGTATAAACTTAACCCAATTTAAGTGATTTTAACAAACTGAATTAAATGTTATCGAGCCTCGCGCAATTAAACAATCGTTTAATCGACGGAGACCACTCCTGTTTCGCAAGTGTTTTAAGATAAGAACTAGCACTATTATTTCAGCAGAAACACATCACAAGAACACGCCTCTGAGAAGACTACTTTCACTTGCACCTTACTGCGAATACTGATGTCAGGTGACGTTAAAATCCAGATCAGTCAATAAAACTCGATTAATTCATAGTTGGAAGCTAATTCAAAGGGATTGTGGTCCAACCGGAACTTAACTGAGACACTGGCAGAAAAGGGGGCGAAATAAAGGCTTTTAAATAGTTAGATTCTTACAGCGTTTCTAGTTAAATACGATTTGCCAGGTATCCAATACCTGATGATCAAGTTTTAAGCCCAGGAAGAGTTCCATGATTAAAGGACTTTACCAACGTTTGGTCAAATCACCTGAGCGGAGTTCTGCGCCAAGATGGTTTTTAGGGTCCACGTGTATTTTATTTTATTTGCATTCGTTTGGCTGAATCTGCGGTAAGAGCCACCAGACATCAACTGTGTTAGCCATGCTTAGAGTTTAAATAATTTAGCAGTTTTCTCCCGTAAACGGTCCCATATGTTCGTTCGCTACTTACTTGTCCGATGCAGGTGCATTTTTCCCGTTGTTGGACATGTCCCCCTTTCCTTCGATTCCGTCCTAACACCTGTCAAACGGGGTAAGCTGAGGCGAAAAAAGTAAACCAGAAATACTTATTTATGTAGGCTATTAAGCATTAAAAAACTCACAGCCTACAAAAATCAAAAAGGATATTTTTTCCACCACCCACCTCCCCTTAAAGTTGATAATGCCCGCGCTGTGAGAGATTGGTACATTAACGTGTGGCGCCTAATAAACTATTTCTTTAGTACTGCGGTTTCCAAATGAACTACTTACTCACAAAAAGTACTGTACAAGCAGGCTACTTCCTTACGGGAGTGAGCCTTGGCTGTGTAAGCAGGAGCTGACTCCTCCTTAGCAACACGCGCAGGATTTCTGCCACGCAGACCCCGGACAAACCAACTGTTTTAAATAATATTTTTCAGGTGCAATATTTTAAATTATTTTTTATATATATAGCAGGGACCAAGATCAGGTAACACTTTTGTTTCTGTTCGAACACGGTTAGTCGCGGACGCCGATTGGTAAAATGTTCCGCCTGCAAAGCGACTGAGTTTTAGGTCTCTCCTCGCGCAAAACTCGCACTCGTCAATCATTTGTCCAGAATTATCACATGGAGCATCTAGACCAATCAGAGATGTTTGCGAATTTTGAGCGAAGAGAAAAGCAAGCCAGACACCTCATTGTTTACGTTGTACCTTTCTTTCTGTTTGATATTTGTGTTTCTTTGGTGTAACTTTACATGGTAAATGGTCAATTGCTAATATTAACGTTACAGGTCTACTTTACATGCATATTTTAGTGTTATAAGATTTCATCTGCGCAACAACGTGATCCCACCCGACTTATGGGCATAACTAAAAAGTAATACCAAAATATGAAACAAAACAAAGATAGAAATGCAGATATTGAAAAAGTGGAGCATATTTGACAAATATATTGTAATCCCTATTCCTTATATTTTATTGTTTAAAATATTTACATACTATATACCACAAGTATGTCTTTACTTTGGATAAAAGCGTCTGCTAAATGGCATATATTATTATTATTATATTATATTACTTCAAAGCCTTTTATTTAAAAGCCACTGTTCATCGAATTACACAAGGTGGCTATACCATCCATTATTACTTTAATTCTACTTAGGTTCTGTGTGGCTCAGTAGGTAGAGCACGGCGCTGTGGGTTCAATTCCTATTGGGGCCACATACACTGAATGTATGCATTCACTACTGTAAGTCTGCTTAACTTGGCATGTGTTATGTTATTTAGGCTACATATAAAGTAATGATCATGTGACTAAACCAAACATCTGTATGTTTATGAGGCTTGCTAAACACCCTCTCCACACACACACAGAGGGAGAGAGAGAGAGAGAGAGAGAGAGAGAGAGGTACAAAGGGAGAAACCCAAAAGACAAACACAGGTTTAAAGTTAAAAATAGTCTCTCTATATCCCTGCTGTTGCACTAATCCTCACCAAGCTTTACTGATAAAACAGGAGCACCTGACTGACACCAGCTTGTACTTTCCCCACTTGTTCACATTTTGCATTTAACAGCAGATCATATTCCCTTCCTCACCTGGGTGCTAAACAAAATTACATACTACCCCCCCCCATTAATGTGTTTTATCTATTAAGTGCAGGGAATGTAATTTACTCTCGTAAGTTAATGCTGAGGCTATTGGTGAGATTATTCGTTTCAGGGGAAGTGATGAAACCCCCGCAGGTGCATCTCCACTTTCTGGCCCCCTGGGAAGGTATATCCACCAGTAACCTTTCAGTAAAGGCATGTCTCCCAGGTGCGGAGGAGAGCAAAAAGCCACAGGTGGGCGGCCAAACCCGCAGCAGCATTGACACCACAGAGACGGCCCACCTGGAAAGTGATTGTGTGTGTTACTGAGAGTGTGATACTTATTTCCGTTTCTAGCACAAGCACTATTTATATTTTTTTTTACTTTTTAAAAAAACTTAACAACCACTTCTTTCCAGGGTGATTTATTTCATACTTGAATTTTTATGAACTTTCCGTTGACACAGCTGGATATTTAGTGAAAGTAGTTGAGGTTTGGTACCTCCCTTGCGGGTACAAGAGCAGTGGCCCACCTGGGATTCAAACCTGTCACCCTCTGGCTACAGAGTGCAGTGCCGTCTTGTCAGTGTCATGTCCTCCGTTGATTTTGGAGCCGTGCTTTACAGCTACGCTTCTGGCCGCTGTCTCTGTTTTGTTCTGCCAGCTGAGCTGCGCAGTCATGGCGTCGGAGGAGTGCACTTTGTGCAAAGTTGCCGCAGGCACCCGATCGACCAGCTCTTGTGCAATGAGGTGGGAAGAGCCCAGTCAACTAAAAAAGCCTCCTGCCACCCCCCCAACTATGCGCCATTCTGCTGGGCTGCTGGCCACAGTTTGCACTGGGGTGGTCAGACCATGGAGCTCATCCACACGCTACAACAGTGCCTTAACAGGACTGCAGGGCTCATCCACACACTAGGACAGTGACTTAACAGCATGTAGACCATGGAGCTCATCCACACACTAGTACAGTGCCTTAAAAGGATACAGAACGTGGGGCTCACCCATACACTAGAACAGTACCTAAACAGTATGCAGACCGTAGGGCTCATCCACACACTAGAACAGTGCCTATATATAGAATATTATCAATTTCATTAAACTGGCCAAATGCGCAAGACCACCCTCCTTGCCAATGTCAATGTTGTTGTCAATGCTATTACCCACAATGTGTTTCTACAAGGATGAGAACCAAGCAAGGGGGCACTGGCCACCATCTTAAAGTAAAACAAGGACAACCATGCTGATTGTAAACCTTCCTCCGAAGTTAATGGCACAGCCAATTATGTCAGCCACTGGCAAGGTCAGGATCCCATACCAAACCATCAGACTGCAGGGTGTGTCAAGATATTGAAAACCAGTGCTTTAACAGGATGCTATAAACCAGTGCTTTAGCAGGATGCTCTCAATAATCCCTGTTCGCTGGTCATTCATCTTTATATTTCAGACCAAAAAGGAGATGTGAGATTAACCCCTTGTTGACGATTGCTACAAATTAGCCTCAAACCCCTTAAGACCTTAATACAGCAAAAAATTAATTTAAATTTTTTTTAAAATTCAGGCAATAAGGGGTTAACACAGGAAACAGGTTTGAGTATTGAAATCCCTATCATTTAAACATGTTTTACAAGTCTGCCATCTAGTGTAGAATATGCATTAGTAAGCATTTTTTTGCTTAGCGAAAATTACCATGGAATTGATTAAAAAAATTACCATGGAATTGATTACAACCCCAACATGAGAAATAACAGAAATCACTTAGGTATGTTGATTCCCTCATTAAATAATGGGCATATCACAAAATGTTGATGAATATTTTGACAGAAAATAAAATAAATAATGGATGAAAAGGTAGAAGAAACGGTGTTAACTTGTATCACCTATACAAACAATTATGAAGCACGCCATGCAATATGTAAACATTACCACACGAGGGCTCTATTGTCTGAGTACGTTTTAAATGCTCTTGGCTTCTTACTTTGTGCAGGGTATTATTGTTCTTTTTTATGCTTTCGGAGATTCCAAGCCTCGAGGGCCTCAATGTCTGCAGGTATTTGCTCCAACCATGCACTGCACCACCTGATGTTACTTATTAGCCCACCTACTGGACCGAGGAGATAACATAACTAGTTAAATCAGGTGGTGTGGTGTGTGGTCGGAGCAAATAACTGCAGACACTCTAGCCCTCGAGGTCTGGAGTTGAATAGCCCTGGTGTAGACAGTTGAGAATGTAGCCCAGGGTTTTACGTTACTTATTTGCCTTGCAGATACTGGGGCTTACGTTTTACAAATTATTCCACTGGACAATCGCTGAGGCAGTTCCAGTTGAATGCCTCGCGCAATGGTGGCTGGATTATAGACAGCAAGAGTGCATTTTGAGTGAAAGAGTGAAAAGCACGGGCTTCCTTCGGCCTCTGTTTGACCGAGGTCCTCGGCCTTGGCCCTCAGCTCAGCGTTCTCAGCCCCCAGCCAGTCGACGTCATCCCTGGCCTCCGGGGAGCGCCAGGACTCGCCACTACAATCCATGCTCTCCTGCAGCAGTGCCCTGAGCTGCCTCATGTCCCACCGTGCGCTCCGGCCCTCCTTTTGGAGCTCAGGGCATTGGCGGGCGCTGGCCTCCAGCGATGCCTGGCTCTTAGGGGGTGCACATCGTACAGCTCCCGCAGCAGTTGCCACAGGTGGTCGTCCCTCTCGCTCTTCTCCCGCTCCAGCTGCCCCTGGAGCTCCGCTCTGGTGGCAGCCAGCTCCCGCACCTCCTTCTGCAGCTCATGATCCGAGATCATGGCCCGTGGGGTGGACGCAAACTCCACCCCACCCCACCCCGCTGGATCTCTGGCCACCGTGACCTCGACTCCTCACCGGCCCCGCCAGTCTGGTCTGCACCAGTAGAGGCCACGTCACCTACGCAAAGATCGTCCTCTTCAGTGTCGGCTTTCAGCGAGGTCTCCTTGTGAGCTTCACCTCCGTGTGAGATGGCTCAGAACTGAGCCGCTGTCACTGTTACATGCCGCGACAGGCCGTTGGCTCCTGGTCCAATTAGCATCACAATCGAGGCCAACGGTATCACAAAGTCTAAATCCATTATGTTTCTCTCTTTCTCAGTCTCTGTCATCAAACGGCAGGTCTTCATCATTGTCAAAACGGAGGGACAGCAGCTGTTCTAATGCTGTGCATTGCCATAGGCAGACTATAACAGCACCATTTATGGCAGCACAATACAACAGAATCCTGCTATAGCCAGTATTCAGAGCACCAGAATTCCATGCACTGGCTCAAAGTTCATTACATTTTCTAGATCATTCCGGGATACTGCTTTTCTCCTCTGTTTATTATTGGCTTAATTGACATGTAGTAATTCCACACAGAATGTCCACTTGGTTTTAAAACAGGCCGAATGAAAACACAGATATGAATCACAGGGTTTGATATTTTACCATCCTTGAATCCGTCAAAATGCATTCAAACTCATTGTCGTGTATGCAGGTTTTGTTGCAGGGGTGATTTCAAACTCATTCCATTGAAATCACCTGGGTTGTGCACTGGTTGCAACAAAAACCTGTATGCAGGTTTTGTTGTCAACCAATGCAGTACACCAGGTGATTTCAATTAGTTCCAAGAAGAAGTGAGCTCATTAGTGAAATCACCTGGTGTAGTGCATTGGTTGCAACAAAAACCTGCATACACTCGACCCTCGATGGAATGAGTTCAACACCTGTGTGTTACAGTATTGATCATTACTGCGGTAGTCACTTCCCACTATGTGGCCCTCCCTGAGTGGAAGTACGGTGGACTATAACCAGGGAGTCCTACAGGGAGACTGGTCAGAATGTTGCTCAAAGGGACTGGGGCAGGGGTTCTCATTTCTGATCCTGGAGGTCAATCCTGGTCTGGTTTTTGATTTCACCTAAAATCAGCAGCCAATTTAGACACAAGGAACCAGGTGATCGAATCGCTTTAATTGATCAATTAAGTGCTGAGTAAATGAAAACCAGCACACCCTCTCCAGGATGAGAATCGAGAACCCTGGTGTAGGGCATTACATCAGTTCGAACCCTGAACACATCAACGCCATGATTTGCACTACAGCAAAAGCAGTTAGAGCATTCAACTGTTTGCTGCTCATGCAATGTTCAATGAATTACCCCTAACATTGAGGGAATGTTGAGTTGGAATAATATTAATGAGGCACACTGGCACGTGTTCCTTGCCTTTGACTAATATATGTGAAACATGTCGTTTCAGGATACCCAACATTTTCTGCCCAAATTGACCCAACCACTTACTGTTCAACAGCACATGCAAATTATAAACACATACAAATTAGGCCTTTGCATGACCAGGCGGCATTCATCAAAACAATGCATTCAAATGGGAATATATGAACACCTAGTTAATATTGTTTTATTGTGATAAGTAACATTTTTGAAAATGGTGAGATACAGCAAAGAAAAATACATTTGATCTTTAGCTAATTTCACAGTATAAAAACCTTGATTCTGTTGTTACTGTTGATTACTGTGTAAATAACAAGTATTAAATGTGAATAAAAAAACACTAAGATATTTACTTTAGCCAACAAATCGGTTTACAGTGAGTGTGTTTTATTTCCTGTTCAGTAACAGTGTCTGTACTGTACTATCGTGAATATGAAAATCATATTTTGAAATGATCCTCCGGTAAAAAATCTTCCAAAGCCCCTGAAAACAAAATTAAGTTTGTCTGCTCTTCCAACTGAAAGATTACTTTGTTTCTCTGCACATTTGTATAGTCAACTCCAAAACAATTCACACCAAATAAAGATGAGCAAAGAAGACTGCAAGAAATAAACAATACAGATAACAGCCAAAATAAAGGAAACACTTGAGTACATGAAGAGTTCTGGTGGTTCTTTTATGGTGTGGGGTGCATTTTCATGGTTTAGGTTCACTCAACCCCTTAGATGGCAAAGTAAATGTTAATAAATACAAAGCCATTCTGAGTAATCACCTTCATCCTATGGTGAAGCATTTCTACCCTGATGGTTGTGGTCTCTTCCAGGATGACAATGCCCCCATCCACTGGGCACAGGTGGTCATTAAATGGTTTGATGAGCATAAAACCATATGAGCATGAGCCAAACATGAGCATGAAACGATAATCATAAACGATGTAAATCATATGCCATGGCTGTCTCAGTCACCAGACCACAACCCAATTGAACACTTATGGGAGATTCTGGATTCCTGAGACAGCGTCTTCTACCACCATCAACAAAACACCACATTAAGGAATTTCTAATGAAAGAATGGTGTTGCATCCCTCCAGTGGAGTTCCAAACACCAGAGTCTATGCCAAGGCGCATTTAGGCTGTTCTGGCAACTCATGCTGGCCCAATGCCCTATCAAACACTTTATTTTGCCAGTTACCTGTATATTGTATGCTCAAAAATGGGGAAATTATATTATTTTAAACTAATACAATTACTCAAAGAAATACATTTAGTTTAACACGTAATATATTTTCCACAAAAAAAGATATGTTGCAATTATTCACACCCCTGATAATTATTTAAAATAAAATCCCACAAAAATAAATATGCATTATCACTATAGAAGACATTCTATAGTGCTTTATGAAATTGGTGAACATATTGGGGGGGAATCTTCCACCATTCCACCATTCCTTCAGAGCCTTCGATCTGCACAAGCGGACTGCCCTCTTCAATTCCAACCACACATTTTTAATCAGGTTAGAGTCTGGAGATGGCCATTGCAAAACAATCATTTTAGTGGTCATTTCTCTGTTGATTTTGAGGTATGCTTGGGATCGGCAAGGTTTTTGGCCAAATGTCTTGGTATTTGCTGTAGTTCATGATTTTTTACCCATTAAAATTTGGAGTTGACTGTACTCCCATATTATTTTTTCCCATTAAAATGAAAAGATTAATTACCTGGGTGAAATTCAGAGACAAACATGGAAAACAAACACAATTACATATAAAAAAACATGTCTGACCATATAAAACTACCATGTCTGGTCATATAATATTTGTATTGTAAAAGTACAAATGTGATTAGCATTTTCTTGCAGTTACAATTAAAATGAATCCTTTGGAAAACCATCAGCAAAACAAAACATGACAGCATTTTATAAATTAAAAAATATTTAGTGTTATATAAAAGAATGTCTAATTATACATATTAAAGATGTATAATTTACAATTTACATTTAAAAAGACCTGAGAGAGAGAAAGGCAGGTTGATTCATCTGATATAACACACACAGTGCCAGTAGCTTTTGCTATTTTCTTTACTGCTACAAAAAAGGGATTTAAAAAATGATAAATAAGTAAATAAAGAGTAAAAATGAGTGAGGTGTGGGGAGAGTGTTCTTCAACACAAAACAGACCAGCATGTCTGTAATGAAAGATAGGGCTGGTCTCTGTATTTTGGGATGACAGATGTAGGGGTGGCTGAATTTGGCGGCTATGAGGTGGCTGAGTTTGGGGGCGATGGGATTGCTGAATTTGCTGGTGACTCAGGGCCTCTGGATTTGAGGGTGATCGTCGGTGGCTGAATTTGCGGGTGACTAATGGCCTCTGGATGTTGGGTGACAGGGGGTGGTTGGATTTGAGGGTGTCAGAATCGTTGTTGGCATTCCCGTCATTGGCATTCCTGGCACACCCGCTGGCTGCTGTGTCCATGTGTTTCTGTCCTCCTCTGTCACATTTATTCTCATCTTCATTTGGAGCCAATTCTGCAGTACATGGTCATGGACACGGCCATCGCAGCAACCTGGGGACAGAGAGTGACACAGTAAAACCAGGGCGAGCGTATATAACCAGATAGAGTGTGCGAAACGTCACACACTCACCTGGACCTCCTGCCTCCCTACACTCAACCCCTCGATATACAGCAACAGGGTTTATGGGCAGGACAGTGTGATATTGTAGTGTGTATGGTTGGCTGAGCAATGATGTCACACAGAAATACTCCCCCAATGCAATACAAACACACACACACATGCACACTCACCCCACACACACGCATGCACAGTCATCACACATAAAACAAACCCACACTCACATCACACACATAAAACACACCCACCCACCCACACATTTCTAAACAGGCTGCATAGTTGCAAAGCAGAGACCACTTTATGAGGTTTTTGCATACTTATTTCCATGTTTAGTCAGGCACGCGGAAATGCTTTTGTGCACGTAATTTGAGCCAACTCCTTACATTTGAAACACTGCAAACAGCACCTCAATATAACATGGCAAAAAAACACAAACAGCGCCAACAATGAAAGCCTCAAACAATATGATAAGTTAGGCATACAGTCTACCCATAATCCCTCACTCAAAAATACCCATAAAACCCTTCTCACTTGTTACTCTGTTTCTTTGCAGTAGTTGGGGTGGGGGAGTGGGGGGGGAATGAAAACAACTCTATTTGAAGGGATGATGGTGGAAAAGGTCAAAAGAAAATTTAGGCTGCACGCGATTCAAAATGAAGGGTGGGAGAAAAAGCAGAGATCAGGTTGTACCTCGAGAGCGCCAATCCCCAGTGCCACAGCACCCAGGACGACAGCGTTTTCCTCAATCAGCTTCTCTATCCTGAAGAAGCAGCCTGTGACATTCTGGGGGGGCATGAAGTGGGGAAGAAATGGGGAAGGAGGACAAAGTTCAAAGCTCAAGTTTACGATGATCGCAGTGTTTCTTGTACACACATTGGACATATATAAATTGTGATGCCTTACAATGATTTAAATACATTAAAGATCATAATAATGTTGTTTATGAAATGCTTTTCATATATCCAAAGTGCTGTACATAGTAAAACAGTGTACACAATCAATCAGGGAAACACAAAAAGCTGCTAAAAACAACACTAAAATCTACACAAACAGTGAAACGGTGCCATACCCACAGAAAGAAGATCACCATAAAATCAAGGATAAATTATAAAAATGAAAGTCAGTAATTGGCTAAAATGATTAAAACAAAATAACAGAATTTAAAGCAAACCCTTAAAAGGCAGTTTAAAATGTAAAATAATGGAACATATCAGATTGCAAGAAATGTTGAGTCCGAGTTGAACGTTGGGAGCAAATGACAGGTAAAGGAAGACTGGTGTTGTTCTCCTAGGGGGAGGGACAGATCCACAGGGGGTGTCAAGGCAACACACACAAATAAACAGGGTGATCTGGGGCCAGTGAGGGGGCCAAAAGCAGCAAGGGGGGTCATTACCGATTGACTTGCTTCCTCTTCAGGGCACAGGGAGCCTTGACAGCAGGGCTCTGGGTACTTCCCGGTCTCCACATTAAACGGAGAGTTTGTGAAGTCACTGAAGTTATAGAACCCACAGCACTCCAACTGGGAGGGGCAGAGAGGAGACAGAAAGAGTGTGAGAGAGAGAGATAGAATTGAATTGAATTGACACAGAGAGAGAGAGAGAGAAGAAGAAGAAGAAGAAGAACACAAACCCCTTCTAGGACATCTTGGTCTGATTTTCTCCCATTTTCTCCCAATTTAATAGCCAATTACACCCTCTATTTTTCATATCAATCCCCCCCTCGTATTGTGAGTTCGCTGCCGTAGCCCTGTGACCGACAGTGACAGAGGCGAAGTATCATCTCCTCCGAGACGAGACGGCACTCGCTAAAGCCTGTCGACCGTAACTCCGCTACTCCAGAGCCACTCCTATACGCAGCAGACTCATGTTGGCTTCCCTCCCCCCTCCCTGGGGAGGACAACCAATTGCAGCCCCCTAGTGACACTCCAGGCCAGAGCCGACTCTGATGCGGCCGGTGGAATCGAACCCCGGCCGCAGTGGCCAGCGTCGAACATTGTAACCACTAGACCACCCAGGAGGTCCTTCACATGCATAACTTTACATTTAGCAATATTGAATGTCATCTGCCACATTTCTGCCCATTCTTAGATTTTGTTTAAATCATCTTGGATTACTTTACATCTTGGATTACTATTACTATTTGTTAAACTGTTTGTTAAAAAAATCTTTATTAATCCTCACAGTTATTATTATACTCCACCCTGGTATTTTCCATCTGGGCAGTCTCTACCTCCCTATCCCTAATACTACAACTAATTTCCCTCCCTGCCCCTAGTTTAAATATTCCTCCACTCCCCTAAGCATATGCTTACCCCTCCGGTTCAGGTGTAGCCTGTCCCGCTTGTACAGGTCACTCCTGTTCCAAAAGGAGTCCCAGTGCCCCATAAACCGGTACCACTCTTTCCTACACCAGGTTTGTAGCCACGTGTTAATTCTCCATATAAAATTCTGCTTCCCTTTACTAGCATGTGGTACTGGCCAAATTCCACCAAAGACCACCGTAGAGGTTCTGCTCCTTAACTTTGATCCTAATTCTATCATTTAAAATCGAATCTACAACCTTTCGGTTACAAGCACAGTTCCCTAACCATTATACTACAGGGCCGCCCTTAAGGTAAAGTACAACATAAGTACAGTGCACCATGCTATGTTCTCTGAATACAGTGCACCTACTGAGTGTTGTGCGGCAATGTTAGCATAATGGTTAAGGAACTGGGCTTGTAACGCAAGTGGGGCAATGCTGTTGTACCCTTGAGCAAGGTACTTAACCTGGATTGCTTCAGTAGATGTCCAGCTGTATAAATGGATTGTATGTAAAGAAATGTAAACTGTGTAAGTCACTCTGGATAAGGGCATCTGCTAAATGCCTGCAATGTAAATGTAATGCACTAAGCCGGTCAGGAAATAGATCCATACCCCTTCCATAGTGGTGTTCAGCAGTCCGGTGAAATCTGCGTTACTTCCATAGTTCACCTTAATGCTTTCAACAGTCTTTTGGCCAATGTTTTCAATCAGTGTGGATACCTGAAACAGAGCACAGCAGTTACACTTCTGACAACCTGCAACAACCACGCACGTGCACACTCATTCGTGCACACACTCACTCATACACACACATACCACAACCCCCCTGAGAAAACTTTCTCTCTCTTTTCATCCTTTCATCTCTCACCAGGGGTTGGAAGACCAGGACCACAATCGCTCCCGCCACTTCTGCGATGAAGATGATCAGCACAATGACAAAAAACTGGGAAAGGGGAGAGGGAGAGAGAGGGAGAGCGAGAGAGGGAGAGAGAGAGAGACTGTCTGTTTGTCCAAAACATTTGCATACACCCTCCTTCTTGACTGTTTGCTTGTTTCTATCCTCCTCCACAGTGAATCAACTGGATTCAGCTGTGTGAACACTTTCTGTTCATACAGCTGAATATGTACTGAGTTGGGCTTGTTGCTAAGGCGTATTGCCCCCACCAGGGAATTGAACCTGCAATATTTAGGGGATAAATCCCAGCGTTGCTGGTGTTGATGTGGGCAAGGCCTTCGTTGTGTCCCGCCCCTTCCTGCGGACTCACCAGGAGGAGCATGCACCTGCTCTCCCTCGCGGCCCCACAGCAGCCCAGGAAGCCGATGAGCAGCAGCACGGCACCCACAGCGATCAGCAGGTAGCCGACGTTCAGCACCTGGCTCAGCTCCGACGGGGCATCCTCGATCTCCGTCAGGAACGCCAGCAAGGAGCCGCTGTCCACCTTCACCCATATCCCCACGCCCAGAATCGCACCCCCTGCCAACTGAGAGAGAGGGGGTAAAAACCTCCACCCCCATGCCCAGAATCGCACCCCCCGCCAACTGAGAAAGAGGGGGTAAAAACCTCCACCCCTATGCCCAGAATCGCACCCCCGCCAACTGAGAGCGAAAGAGAGGCCTTCTGTAGGCCTCCAGGGTGGTGTAGTGGTAGAACGCTAAACGCTGCCCACTGCAATCGGGGTTCGATTCCATCAGTTTCAGCTCTGGCCGGGAGTGCCACTAGGGGGCGGTAATTGCTCCAGGAAGGAGCAAACAGCCAGCAATTTCAGGACCACGGCAGCGAGCTCTCAATATGAGGGTGGGGATAATTGACATGAAAAAGAGGGTATATAATTGGCTACTAAATTGGGAGAAAAAAAGGGGAAAGAGAAAATAAAATCACACACACACAATAGAATCACACACACAAAATAGAATCACCCACAAACTCAGAATCGTCCAGAATGTTTCTCGCTTTTACTTTTTAACCATCAATATCCCTATTCCACATCCTCGTACAGCGTTTAATCGATCCAGGATTAGTTGATTTGCTCAATTTGATCGGTGAAACGCAACTGAATCATCAGGGCCCAGTTGTTCAAAAGTAATCTGATTTTGGCTATCACATTGGATCAAATCTTGAAAATAGGTTGTTCAAAACAAAAAAAAGATTTTGAAATTGGATCAGATCACCTAATCAAAGCTTGGTTTTGATCTGGATCAAAACTTGAAATATTTATTGTTCAATACTTTTATGTAGGATTGGGATAGTTTTGATACAAAAAAATCTGGATTATCACCCAGCAGAAGAGTGGATTCAGGATGGATTTCAGGAACAAAATGTAATACAACTTGGTTGGTCAATTAATACAACATTTGTAGCATATAGTGGTTGGTAAATATATTTCTTTTTTGTTTAACATTCAGAGTGATAAAGTAGACATTACTCTATTAAATTAGTCCACCAAATAATCCATTTGTCCTCAAAATTAAGAGCTGTCAATATCAAACAGAAATCAATATTTCATTCATTTTATAATTAATTTATCACTGTATACAAATTACAATGACACAGACACTAGGGCATCACTAAGCAATAGGCATTGGTAGGCAATCACCAGTGATCAACCTGTCCAAAGTAGTTGTTGACAATGGCGTCCCTTATTGCACGACGAGTCAGTCTCTCATTCAGAGAGAACGCCGCAGGTTGGCCTGGGTCATCAACAGGCTCTGGAGGATCATCAACGTCACCACAGAGAGGGACATTGCGCCTGGCAGCGATGGTGTTGAGGGTAATACAAGCCAGTATTATGTTGCTTCACACGCAGGTAGTTAAGGCATGCAGAGCACCTCTTCAGAACCCCATTTAAATGCTCAATAGCACACCTTGTTCTGCAATGTGAAGTGTTGAAGCGTGCCTACTCGGGTGCATGTGCTGTGGGAAAAGGGGTCATCAACCATGGTAGGAGTGGGTAGACACTGTCTCCTAATATTATGCCATCTGGTCTGTTGGTGACTTTAAACGTGGCACTGTCATAGGATGCCACCTTTGCCACAAGTCAGTTTGTGAAATTTCTGCCCTACTAGATGTGCCCCGGTCAACTGTAAGTGCTATTATTGTGAAGTGGAAGCGCCTAGGAGCAACAACAGCTCGGCCACGAAGTGGTAGACTACGCAAACTCACAGAGCGGGGCCGACGAGTGCTGAAGCGCATAGCGAGTAAAAATTGCCTATCATCTGCGCTGCATCACTCACTACAGAGTACCAAACTGCCTCTGGAAACACCATCAGCACAAGAACTGTGCGTCGGGAACTTCATGGAATGGGTTTCCATGGCCGAGCAACTGCACACAAGCCTCACATCACCATGCACAATGCCAAGCGTCGGCTGGAGTGGTGTAAAGCACGCCGCAACTGGACTCTGGAGCAGTGGAAACGTGTTCTTTGGAGTGATGAATCATGCTTCACTATCTGGCAGTCTGATGGACGAATCTGGGTTTGGCAGATGCCAGGAGAACGCTACTTTCCGGAATGCATAGTGCCTACTGTAAAGTTTGGTGGAGGAGGGATAATGGTCTGGGGCTGTTTCACAGGGTTTGGGATAGACCCCTTAGTTCCAGTGAAGGGTATTCTTAATGCTACAGGAATACAAAGACATCTTAGCCAATTAGGCGCTTCCAACTTTGTGGCAACAGTTTGGGAAAGCCCTTTGCTGTTCCAGCATGACTGTGCCACTGTGCACAAAGCGAGGCCCATAAAGACATGGTTAGACAAGTTTGGTGTGGAGGAACTCGACACCTTATTACCATGGGCCTGCACAGAGCCCTGACCTCAACCCCAGTGAATACCTTTGGGAGGAATTAAAATGCCGATTGCGAGCCAGGCCTTCTCGTCCAACATCAGTGCCTGACCTCACAGTTGCTCTTTTGGCTGAATGAGCACAAATTCCCACAGACACAACTCCATATTAATGCCCATGGTTTTAGAATGGGATGTCCAACAAGCTCATATAGGTGTGATGGTCAGGTGTCCACTGACTTTTGGCCATATAGTGTATATGATTGAGTGCAGTCTATCACCCCAATAGTATTGGGCATGTTCCCCAAAAGAAAAAACTTGTGCTCGGTCTGGGCAATCTGGCCATCATTTGGGAATGAAACAAATTAATTGACCAGGCTGTTCAATAGACACAGCTTTTACCACATCACTCAAACTTGATTTGTGGATTCCTATATTGTCAACAATAACTTGATAGAAGGTTCCAGATGCATAGAAACACAGAGCAATGAGGACCTGTTCTTCCACAGTCATGGCATGACTGACTCCGTAGGGTTCTGCATTGCAGTTGTGCCTGACAAGATTTGCAATGTACCTAATATCAGTAAGTCCAAAGCAAAACCGTGCATACAGTTCTTCAGAGGTGTATTGCTCAAGTGGTTTGATACACTCAACACCTGTTGGCAATATCCTCTCCTTCCAAAATGGTGGTGGTGATGGACAATACCTGCCATGTCAGTGTCTCTCTGTAAGTCTCCTGAGAGAGACTGAATAAGGAGTCATGTGTCATGTGTGTAGTTGGTTGTTTCGAATACACACTTGTTAAAGTATTATTGCAGTGCAGGAACATCTATTAGTTGATGTGCTTGGGCTTGTGGTCAATTAAATCATTCATGCTCTAAAGACTCTATGTTGACTACACAAAGAGGTGAAATCATGGACTCAAAAGGACCTAATTTTACTGTTGCGGAAACACCAAATGATGCCTCAATAGTTTGTAAATCATCAACTCAAAGCAGTGACCAACAAAATGAAAATGACGTTTGGACTGAAATCACCCAGAATGTGAATGCCACGGGGTCTGGCCAGATGAGGAACAAGTGAACAAGTGAAGCTGAGATGGAAGAATCTGAAGGCTAAGGCAACAAAGGACCATGCCAAAGCAAAAAAAAACAGACAGGCAATAAGACCTTTAAGAGGGGTGACTATTCAGATGTGGTTCTGGACATCATTGGAGGTGAAAACTCCCAAGCTCACCATGGGATTCCAGGTGCTGTAGGGGGAGGTGAGTCCAAGGTTGCAGGGGGAAGTGAGCCAGTTCCCTTTAATGCAGACAAATCATGTATTCTGGATCTCACCCCTGTCACTGAGGAAGAGGCCTGGATCCTCAATGGAAGAACCAGTGGTGATTGCCACTGGAGCTCGGAAAAGAGGCCTGAAGCTTTCTTCACCAAAAAAAGATGATGATGCCTATGGATCACTTCTTAAAAGTGAAACAGAAAGAGCAGAAGTACACATTCGTCTGGCAGAGGAAGAAATAACACTCACCCAACTGCAGCAAACCAAAGCCAGACTTGAGATACAGCTCCTAAAAGCACAGCTTCAAAATTCTGGTCTCTCAACAAACAAAGAGGAAATTTGAACATTGTTTTGCCTATTGGACAGTTAGGCTATTTGTGATTTAAAATGCTGTACTTTAAAAGATTCATTATTCAGTTATGCATAAATAAAAGCACCTACAGTGATGCCATGCTGCCTGTTCTACTTGTGTTGTTCTTTACATAGCCAGTAAATGGTGATATGTAGTTACATTTAAAGTATTGGTAATCCGGATTTGGTCATCTTGAAAAGTTTGTATCTGGATCAGGGTGATCCAATCCAATGTAGTTTTGAAAAACCAACACAAAAGCAAGCCGAATTACCTGATAGCAAAACATGGGATTTCCAAATCCGGATCATTCTGATCCAGATTAAACACTTTCAACAACTAGGCCCTGGAGCATCTCGGTCCAGGATCAAGGAAGTAAAAAAAACCCTCTCCATCTCTTGGGATTTTTCCATCTGTTAGACATTAAAATCGTTTAGCTAACCCGTTTGACGCAAGACTGTCACACGATGGGCACACGGTAATAAGGAAATAGCGCGCGCTGTGGTAAAATGTTACCTTTAAATCTGCTATACGTTAAATATACTGTATAAACCAGACCTGTAATATATTAATTTGTCTCGTTTCATTACTACTACAGCATTGAGGGTAGACTACTGTACTTTCATTGCTGGAAAGCAGTGTCTTGCATTGTGAAAAGGTATGCTAGGTTTAAATGTATGTTTAAATGTTTAAATGTACATCAACAGAATGTAATGTGAATCTCTAATGTCTCACATTTTCAATTTGAGTCAGTCTTTGGTGGGTGGGCAGACACCAGTAGCGATTAGTCTCCCGATGTCCATTTACTTTCCTTGATCAAGCAATTCATTAGATGAATAATCAATAGCAATTGATATAGCTTCCCCACATGTATTTGTGATAGCATTACTTTTCTATACATCACACATTTGTGTAGCATTTTCATATATCTACAGATTATCTGAACTAAATCTTAATTCGATAACTTATTTATCCGTGCCCAAATTCAAGAAATATTGAATATGCAAGTATCTATAGTTAATTTGACCTGTGCAGATCCGGTCAATTGAACGCTCATGAAAATAGCACTTAAGTTTTCACCTAATTGAAGTTTGTTTGCTCGACTTGATTGCGCGTTGCGCACTATACAGTTAACGGATGGATTTCAGTCAGAAGTGTATGAAGTTAAAAGCCTATTCTTTGAAATGATTCACTTGATTTCATTCTATTAAACCGTGCACTGCCGTTTACATTTTCAAACATGATGTGAGGACAAGAGAGCACAACGTAAGGGGGCACCGTTAAAAGGAATCTATGTGATTATTTGGATTATTCAAATAATTGGCACGCTTGTCAATTTAGCAAAATCAATGAACATGTTACGACCCATTGGGTTAAAGGTAAAATTTTAATCTCATATTTTTAAACTCACAAATCGCCCCAGACAGATACCCACCTCATTTATACTTTGATTAATTAACTCCCACTCCTCACGTGACTAAAAAGGGGTTCAAACTTACAAAGATGATGCCGTTGAAAATGAACATCATGGTTTTGAGAAATCCAAAGCAGGCCATTTTAATGGTGATCGCATAGACCTGTAAAACAAAATCAGAAACAATGAAAACCTGAGTGTCAAATGTATTCATACAAATATATATATAAATTCGATTCATTCAAATATGTATTTGCTAATATTTTATATAGTAGACCCCAAAGGATTAATATAGGCTATTGTATATAGTATAAAACACATAGGACTCATCAAACCCGTGACACAAGATTGTATTTTTCAGTTCATAAAATGTTATGGTCAGTTTACAAGGGACAGTAGTTGATTCAAAGCTATGAAGGTATGCCAGTCTTAACAGTCAGATCAAGGTCTAATCAAGCCCAATTGCACTTTGCCCTAATCAGCAGCTACGTTCCATTAGTATTCTGTAGCAAATTTACCCACTTTGACTTTAAATCACCCACCAAGATAAGGAGTTTTCATAAATTCCAAGTGTTTTTTGTCGGAAAAGTGGTGTCAATCAAAAAGAAAACTCAACGATATTTTTATTTTATGCACAAAATGGTCGTTTCCATTACGTAGGCCTACGTCGCACGCAATTGGCGATCAACATTCTACAGTTGAAAACATTATTGCGAATGGAAGGTTAGTTTACCCTTAAACTAAACGGCTACTGTCTACAAACTGTAAGCAGTTCGTAAAACGAATTACTTAATTATTAAATGCACTAGTCATAAAGAAGAATATTATATATTATATAAAATATACAAAGTGAAAGTTATGCAACTTATTTACTGAAGTAATTTTCCAGGTTGGGTGTTCAAGTTGCAGTTATGGTGGTCAATTGAATTGAACCTTTTCTGTTAATAAGCTCGTGATGTGTAAATCTTTTTATTTTTTATTTTTAAAGACACATTCTCAATATGATTCTCAAGTTTAAAAAAAAAGAAAAACTGCGAGAAATATATGTAAGGTTGCCAGACACTTTTAATATTAGGGACATTTCACGCGGTGAACACAGCCTGTAACCTGAGCTGAAGTCACCGCTAAACGGGTCCGCATTCCCCAAATTCCCCAGGGGCTATGGCATTCTGTATGGGGCCATGGAGACTGCGAGCTCCTCACGGACTCTGATTGGAGTTTTTATTGACGTCTTA
Source organism: Aldrovandia affinis (assembly GCA_029706075.1). Taxonomy (NCBI): domain Eukaryota; kingdom Metazoa; phylum Chordata; class Actinopteri; order Notacanthiformes; family Halosauridae; genus Aldrovandia; species Aldrovandia affinis. The sequence continues at coordinate 867,797 of JAINUG010000054.1, read as the reverse complement.
CGAACCCATTACTGGTAGGCTGGTCGTGTCATTACATTACATTACAGGCATTTGGCAGACGCTCTTATCCAGAGCGACGTACAACAAAGTGTCACCTACGTGTGCCTAGTCAGACCGTAAGTGGAGCATAAATGGGATTGTTTTTAGCCTACAGGAAACCTTTACAAACGAGTGCACTTTTGTCAACTTTGAAAATCGAAAAAAAGATGCTCCCAACTGTAGCTATTAATGTTAATGCCCAGTTAATCGCATGACCGAACAAGCGAACTTGAAACCCCGTCGCTATTTTCTAACGTTTTTGTTTCCTTAAGATTTCCATCTTCGGCGTCAAACTCCCTATATGGAAATAAATTATGCAAATATTGGCTTGAAGACGCCCTCTGCCGCCATCACGTCAACGACTGGAGTCATGAATGACGACACTGAAGCAACACGATAGTGTTGTTCAAGTGTTTTTGTTTTTTTACAGTTGCATTTCAGGTTAAATTTGCATGCTGAACAGTCTAAAATAAACGTTAACCTTAAACTAACTAGTTACGCATTTCTCAGCTTTTCAGCCATAAATATCTCAACTTAATCAAATAACAGATCAATGTTCAATGTTTGGTCATCATATTCCTAAATATATTATAAGATGTGGCAACACTCATTTTTATGTCATTACCACAGTGTGTCAGTTATTGGAGTTTTTAAACTAAGATTCGGGAGAGAAATGATCAGACAACCTCTGACGCTTTCCTTGACCAGTTAAAACGAATCTCCCAACAGGTATTAAATCACCATGTACCTTTCTCCCATCGTGCTGAGCTGTTTTTGGCATCCCACCGCCTCCCCATCTCCCCCTAGTTTCATGTTAACCCTCATTTACATTTTTTAGCCTTTTTCTTTTGCTGCCCTGTGGGGGCATGTCTCGCAGGTTAGATTAGACATCGCACTCACAACCTGCCACTGGAACATACATTCATACAACACACACATCATCTATATGACTGATTCTAGTCTAGTTAAAAAACACAGCAATTAGTTGATAGCCACCATCTCATGTCATGCACAATATAACCACAAGAACCTCGTTATTCCTTGGGGGAACTACACCAAGGCAAAGTCAGCAAGGGCTCAGGTGGAAGGTAGAGCCTCGCCTTGTGGAAAACGGAGGTGGGAAGGCAAATGGTGCATGGTAGCGTCCAAGTGGGTTTCGCGTGCGGCTGTTCCAATATATCGATTCGGTTGAAAATCGTGATTCTGTTTTTCACAATGTCGAATCGATTACTCTCACCCTAAGTGTGATCTATATGCTTGTGATGTGTGAAATATGTGTAAACTGCAATAATGTTACAGGGGTTGACATTTTGTGGACGCTGCTCTGTTAAGATGATATAATTAACCACTGTTGTTCAGTCTGTGTATGTTTACTTAAACTGTTGAACCTGAAGGTGCAGAAGATCCTTCCATTATCCTGACAGGGATGAGACAGACGAGAGAGTGCTCTTACCTTCCCCCAGGTAACGTGGAGAGCCGACGAGGGCAAGGAAGAGAGCAAGAGTGGGAGACAGTGGAGCGCACCTGTCGTCTTGTTTCTTCTGGGTGTGTCCAGTGCAGGCTGTGCCTCTCTCTTCCTGTGTGTCTCCTTGGTGCAGGATGGTTTTGTACAAAGAGAGTGAGAGAGAGAGAGAGAGAGAGAGAGAGAGAGGGGGGAGGGGAGAGGGAGGGAGAAAGGGGCAAAGCTAGAGAGACCAGGTGGGTGTGCTCGGTTTCAAAGGCAGTGAGCTTTTCCCAGTGGAACTAGTCCCAACTGCAGTTTGCTGTAGCCACAGCAATGTTAAAGGCACGTGCACAAACACACACAACCACACTCACACAGACATATGCACACATTCTCACACTCTCACAACCACACACAAACACTCTTGCAACACTCTCAGACATATTTGCACACAGAACCACACCACACTCTTATACATACAAACACAGACACACACACACACACACACACACACATCCAAATCATTGATGCCAGAACCAAACAATAAAAACAGAGAAGAGATCCAAGGCACCTGTGTAGGGAACATTAAACCCGCATGTCAAGCATAAACCGTTCAAATGAAAAATCCTTGTCAAAGGACTAAATGTTTTTATATTAAGACAAATAAGGCAGCAGGCCTCGATGGCATACAGTACAGGCAGTCCCTGGGTTACGAACGTCCGGCTTACGGACAACTCGTACTTATGAACAGACTTCCATAAGGCCTATTATGTTTAAAAAATGTAGTTAAAGACAATGGTTCGTAATAACAAACGCACGCACTACTTTGTGATGCTCATGAAAACATTGCTCGGTTTCAACGGTTCGTCGGCTCAAGGAACAGAGATCATTTTAAGTCAGATCACGGTCCTGTTTTTCTCTTTCTCTTACCCTTACAACGATGCCTCCAAAGTGTAAATCCGATGCAAGTGCTGGTGATGCATCAAAGAAAAGGAAAACAATCACCATGGAAAGTAAAGTTGAAATAATAAAGAGATTGGAGAGAGGTGAAATGCCATCAGCCATTGGGAAAGCATTAGGCTACAGCCGGACAACGATCTGAGACAAAAGGAGAATAATGGAACATGTGAAAGGCCATGCCCCGATGAATGCCACGGTTATTACCAAGCAACACAGTGGTTTAATTATTGAGATGGAAAGGCTATTGATAATTTGGATAGAAGACCAAAATCAGCGTAATATGCCTATTAGTCTTTCTTTAGTGCAAGAAAAAGCTTAAAGCCTTTCTTTAATGTTTTTTTTACAGTACAGTAATGTATGTGCATAGTTACTTTTATTAGAATAGTGTGTACCCGTCTTCATGAATTGATCTGCTGTTGCCGTCTCGTCAAGCATTAGTTTGACTGATTTCTGTTAGTTATCTGTAGTTTCTAACTTTGCGTAGCTCATTGTTTAATTTGCCAGCTATTACTGAATTAAAATAGTCGTATTATTCGTTAGTTTTGACTTTATCCGTAATTGTTGTTTTGATTGTAGTAAATTAGCAAGCAGTCGAGTAAATCCGTGTAATTATCATACTATTTGACTCAGCTGTTTGATCCCTCTTTTGCTTTGTCAAAGCGTCGCTCCCTCCTAGTATGTGCCTGCACCCCATAACAGTCTGCTCTCTCCCATTTAGAAGGCGCTTCCAGCGACGCACCCCCTCGTGACAACGGAATCTCTCCAACCTCTGCTACCCCCTGACCCTTTGTGAGAACTTCACAATCTCAGGGGGGCTATGGAACTGTCAATCTGCCGCACGGAAGGCCGACTTCATTTCTGCTTATGCCTCCCTTTTGTCCCTCCAGTTTCTCGCCCTCACCGAGACCTGGATCAGCCCTGACAACTCTGCTACTCCTGCTGCCCTCTCGTCCGCCTACTCCTTCTCCCACACCCCCCGGCCATCCGGCCGTGGTGGTGGTACAGGTTTGCTTATCTCTCCCGCATGGAAATTCTCAGTTCTTCCCCTCTCCAACCTGTCTATATCCTCTTTTGAATACCACCCTGTCTCCATCACCTATCCTACTAACCTCTATATTGTTGCTGTTTATCGTCCACCAGGGCCCCTGGGATGCTTCCTCGACGAGCTAGACACCCTGCTCAGCTCCTTCCCTGAGGATGGCACCCCTCTGATCCTCCTGGGAGACTTCAACATCCACCTAGAGGCCCCCCAGTCTGCTGCCTTCCTACCACTACTCCACTCCTTCGACCTCTCCCTGCAACACTCTGCCCCAACCCACAAGGCAGGCAACCTCCTAGACCTGATCTTCCTGAGGAACTGCCCCTGCTCCAATCACATGGTTACCCCCCTGCATACATCTGATCACCATTTCATTTCCTTCTCCCTCTCCCTTGCCCCCCATCCTCCCTCCCCTCCTCCGACACCCACTATCACTGCCCATCGTAACCTTCGCTCCCTCTCACCCTCTTCCCTTCTCTCCCCTCCCTTAAAGCATTCTCTAGACTCCCCACTGACACTGCTTCCTCCACCCTAATCTCTTCTCTGTCCTCAGCACTCGACTCTCTCTGTCCTCTTCTCCCTAGACCTGCACGCTCATCTCCTCCTAGTCCCTGGATGTCCGACACCCTTCGCACCTCCCGGGCCAGCCTCTGTGCTGCTGAGAGGAAGTGGACGAAATCCAGGGACCCATCCAACCTTTCATCCTATCAATCTCTCCTGTCTGTGTTTTCTTCTGCCGTCACTGCCGCTAAGGCAAACTTCTATCAAACTAAAATTAAAAACTCAATCTCTAGACCTCGTAAACTGTTCTCTATTTTCTCCTCTCTCCTCAGCATGCCTCCTCCCCCACCTCAGTCTCCTTTCACTGCTGATGACTTTGCTGTTTTCTTCGAGGAGAAAATTGCAGACATCCGCAGCTCCTTTGTGCCCTCCCCTCCCTCTGTGCCTGTCACTCCCTCCACTCCCGCTGTGCCCTCCACCCCCTCCCCTCCCTCTGTGCCCGCCACTCCCTCCCCTCCCACTGTGCCCTCCACTCCCTCTGTGTCCTCCCCTCCTGCTGTGCCCTCCATCCCCTCCCCTCCCTCTGTGCCCGCCACTCCCTCTGTGCCCTCCCCCTGCTTCCCCTCTTTCTCTCCCCTCACAGACTCTGATATTTCCCACCTCCTCCTCTCCCACCGCCCTACCACTTGTGCCCTCAACCCTATCCCTTCATCCCTCCTCCAGGCTATCACTCCTAACATCATCCCATTTGTCACCTCCCTTGTGAACTCCTCCCTGTCTTCTGGTTGTTTCCCCTCACCCTTCAAAAGGGCCCACATCACCCCTCTGCTGAAAAACCCACTCTAGACCCCTCAGTCATCCAGAATTATCGCCCAGTATCTCTCCTCCCCTTCCTATCTAAAACCCTCGAAAGAGCTGCATCTAACCAACTCTCTCTGTACTTTCTTCACAGAAAATAACCTGCTGGACCCCCACCAGTCCGGCTTCAGACCTGGCCACTCGACAGAAACCGCTCTCCTCTCGGTCAATGAGGCACTCCACACTGCACGAGCAGCCTCCCTCTCCTCCATCCTGATCCTGCTTGATCTCTCGGCTGCCTTCGACACTGTGGAGCACTCCATCCTCCTGTCCTCCCTGGCAGCAACAGGGATCTGCGGTACAGCCGTCGCCTGGATCGAATCCTACCTCTCCAGTCGCTTCTTCCAGGTCGCCTGGGCTGGTAAAATATCACCGCCTCACTCCCTCTCCACCGGGGTTCCACAGGGCTCAGTCCTCGGTCCCCTTCTCTTTTCTCTGTACACCCGATCCCTTGGCTCTGTAATCTCTGCCCACGGCTTATCCTACCATTGTTATGCTGATGACACTCAACTCTTTCTCTCCTTCTCCCCGTCAGACACCCAGGTCTCTATTGCTAACACACTAAACAGTTACTTTGTTGAGAGCTTTACTAGAGAAGAGGTTATAAATATGCCTAAATGTATAGACAAGGTACAGAATGTTTTGGAGGACTTTGAGATAAGGGACGTAGAAGTACTACAAAAACGACAAAAAATTAAGACAAATAAGGCAGCAGGCCCGGATGGCATATATCCCAGAGTACTCAAAGAACTTGGGGAAATTATATATAATATTTTTATTCAATCCATAATCACTGGAGAAATACCAGATGACTGGAAGCAGAGTAGTATAATTCCAATATATAAGAAGGGGGACCGTACTGACCCAGGGAACTATAGGCCTGTCAGTTTAACTTGCATCGCATGTAAAATGCTGGAATGTAGTATTAGGGATAAGTTGGAATCATTCTTGAAAAATAATAGTATTTTAAGGGAGAGCCAACATGGATTTCTCAAAGGGAGGTCATGCCTAACAAACCTCCTGGACTTTTACGAAGAGGCTACAAAGTGTGTTGACCGGAACCAGGCTTATGATGATATTTGGACTTTCAGAAAGCATTTGACAAGATACAATTCCTGAATTCAGTCGGAATTGCAGGAGTAGTTTCAGAGTGGGTTCATAATTGGCTGCAAGGGCGAATACAAAGAGTAACAGTAGGTGGAGTCTATTGTGTCTGTCCATGATCCACACAGGAGGGTTGCAAATGGCTTGAGCATGTCTGGCACCTACCACTCACTTTCTGCGAATGCCAACCAACTACAAGTTACCAGTAAACAATAAGTAGTTACCATGGCAACTACATGAATAAATAAACTAATAAAGCTACTTTATTGGTAGGCGTGGCCGTTTTTCCGCCAAGGAGTGGTTTTAGTGCAAAATAAATGCTTGCAATCGATTCAGAATCATGAAAAACCCCTAGTTTGACCCCTCACAAGGTACTTATTAAGGCAGAAATAAACATTTTCACATTTTCACAGATAAGGTTCTGGGTACCCCAACTTTCAGCAGCTGTCACGAGTTTTCCTATGGGAGTTTAATTTAAATCTTTTTATATGTGTTATTAGACACCTTTACAAACACATTGGTGAAGAAATGTCTTGGTAAGGAATTTATTCCTAGATTTTTTTATATTTCCCTGACTATATATTTTCCGCTCTGTTTGTTTTATTGCTGCCTTTGAATTGTGGCTACAGATTTACCTACAGGGTCCTAGTTTAACTATGTGGTTGCTCCTAGCACCTGGAACTGTACTTCCCGCTAGGGTGGCTTTCAGCTAAACTGTTCTTGACTACGGTTAACACTTTGTTGTACGTCGCTCTGGATAAGAGCGTCTGCCAAATGCCTGTAATGTAATAATGTAATGTAATTTCTGTATTATTATTAATATTACAGTATTATTATTATTATTACAGTAGTATTATGTACTGAATGTTATGTTTAAGATGTTTTATTGTATTTGGAAGTTTTTCTGAAGTGTTTTATATGCACAGAAAGCTAAAATAAATACTATACTAAGACAAACATTTGACTAAGTGATGAATAATAAGAACTGTATGTACCTGTTCCGACTTACAAACAAATTTGACTTAAAGACAGACTTAAGAACGGATCTCGTTCATAACCCGGGGACTGCCTGTACTCAAAGACCTTGAGATTATATATATACAAACCATTGACAGATATTTCAATATACATATACATGTGATCTGTGGGTATATAACAGTGTGCGTGTGGCAATAAAGTTTGTTCCAGTCAAAAGCAGAACTGATGCCTCACTGTGTGTGTTTGCTCCTCCGTAAAGGTAACTTTATTTTCGGTCTAGCACTTACATGCCAGAATCGCTTAACAATTCAACTCTGTCAACACTTCCACATCCTGGTGTATTATATATATATATTTTTTAAATATAAAGGTACAAATAAAAAGGTTAGGAACCGCTGCTTCAGGCAATCGGGTTCCCAGTGTAATGATTTGATTTAAAGTGCCGTTAAAAGCCACAACAGCAGCATAAGTTTGCGACCAAGGACATCAAATTATGTTTTTTATTGTACACGTCTCAAGACTTCATTTTTAATATTCAGCATTATGTACATAATCTGTTTTCATATTCACATATCTTACATTTATTATATCTTATGATACAGAAGAAAAAAAACGGAACACTTTTTTTCACAATATGGCATTCCACTAGTGCTACTCTTTACATCATTTCATTTATTCCTGAAAAACACATTCACAAATACTATGGGCAATGTTAGGAAAGGACAAAAATCGTCCTCAAACGTACGTGAGCCTACAACAAAACAACAAAGATAGATTTTCAATTGATCCGTCTTTCCTGAGATAAGCGTTTCTCCCCTGAAGATTTTGAGCGCGTCTTTGTCTTACAGCACACATTATGGCAACACAAATGGAGAGGAAGACACTCTGAAAAACCCCCAATCTTGATTGGGTAACGTTAAGTGCGCCGTGGAAACTACTTTTAAACGCACAAACACGATGCGGATAAGGAGAACAGCAAGAGTGGCCATCTCGGCTAAAATTGAGGAGTTCTCTGAAACAACGGTTAATGAATCAACTTTGTCTAAAACTTCCCCCACCGACATTCACATTTACATACATGTTGTAAACCAATGCTCTTCACTGCCGCAGTGGCTTCCATTTAGGCTGGTTGTTTTTGTTGTGGAATGTGCAAATCCGTCATCATTTGCCTGTGAAATTCACCCCGCGATCAGCAGCCGGTCATCGGAGTTGCTGAAATTTCAGTTCGTGAGCTAGAGCAACGGTGACGACCACAGCCGTTTCCACGGTAACAGAAATGTAAACGCCCGCTTTTGGCACGTCAGCAAGCAATTACCATTTTTTTCCAGCTCTGAACGTAACGAAATTTTACTTGTAAACTTCTGAGAACTCTACAAAAAAAACTGCCGCTTTCTTTTAAAAATAAATTCACGCCAATTGCAACTGTAGGCCCGGCCCGGTGAATCCGCAACCTTCCAGAAGGCCGTAGACCTGTACTCGTTTCGCCGAGAAATGATGACCCACTCCGCAGCCCGCGTCAGCTGCGCAGTGGCTGCAGCAGCTCAGCTCACGCAGGCAGACTGCCGGCTTAATCGATAGAAGGGGTTGCCAGTAGGATTATGAGGCGGGAATTACCAAGCCTACTGAAGCGCTCCCTGCGTGACCGTATTCCAGGTATTGCTCGGAAGCTTGTAACAAAAACAACAAATATTTTACAGCAAAACAAAAATAAATGAAACTGCCCTTTGTTCCAATAAAATAATAATAATTTAAAAAAACTTAGAGGAACAGTACAATATACCACTTTGGGGGAGTGTGCACAATAAGACCCTAGGTCAGGGTTCATCTTAACTGGCAGTCTCCAGCACAGTGTTCATCTTGGGCTTGGGGTTGTGTTCAAGGGCAGGTTAGAAAGCAGAGGCACTGCACACACACTCAAAACGCAAGTGGGCTCGGGTTGAACATCCGTCCCCCCCCAGCGTCGCTTTGGTCGATCACGCACTCTCGTCCCATCTCCCCCACCCACCCGCCATTTGTCTTTTATTCCCTCGTTCCCTTTACCGGACGCACTCCCCTGTATCACCGCTCCGCCGTACTGACTTCTGCATCTCCTGCTTCCTCAGCTCTTGGCCCCTCCTACTCTCTGTAGCTCCACCCCCCCTCAGGTGGCCTGCTTGTCCGGGTGGCTCTTGAGCTTGTGGAACTTGACGCTGTCGAGCTTCTCGAACCTCTTGCCACAGTGCTCGCAGGTGAAGTTGTACTGTGCCTCCGGCGTGTGCTTCTTCATGTGCCAGTTGAGCGACGCCCGCTGGCGGCACTGGTACCCGCAGATTTCGCACCTGCCGCAGGTCAGAGTGGGGGGAGGGGGCACAGGGGGAGGAGATTACATGACATGAATTAATTCATTAAAGTTGCAGTAGTAACTACCAACTAATAACAACTATACTAACAATATGCAGGTAACTGCCAAAATAAAGGAAACACTTGAGTAAATAAAGGGTTCTGGTGGCTCTGTTATGGTGTGGGGTGCACAATATAGTTACGTTATCTATATACAATTGGTAGCATAGCCTTTATCAATGTAACAATAAAACAGGAGGGAAACTCAGGAACAGAGTTTAGCTGGACACCACACAGAGCAAATACATGAGCCCTTTAAGGTATCTTCATGTATGCGTCAAGTGGCCAACCAAATGATTTCCCCGGGTTTGGGTTTCCCAGGCTGTGCGCTCACTGTAGTGGTGTCTCTCCGGTGTGCGTTCGCCGGTGAACCTCCAGGTGATTCTTGCGCTTGAACGACTTCCCGCACGTCTCGCAGATAAAGTCCCGGACGCCTGCGGACAGGAGGGGAGGAATGGCGGAGTCTACAGACAGAGTGCGAGCATCGGTACAGGCAACGTACAGTACCTGGCCACCTCATCATCCCCCCCACTTTAACTGACTTAATAATGCCCTCCCTCTCCACCTCTGCTGATGTGTGCAGTGTTCTAGCGCAAAATGGTTGCCGTGCATCATCCAAGTGAGTGCGGCACATTGATGGTGGTTGAGGTGAGTCCCCCGCCCCACCCCTTCACTGTAAAGCACTTTGAGATCATGAGATGAAAGGCGCTATACAAATTCAATAAATTATCATTTGTGTGTGTGTGTGTCTGTGATGACATGTGAGGAAATGCGGTAAGCATGTGGTAATTGGTGAGAGTGTGTGAAAGTGTGGAGGTGCATGCGTGAATGCACACGTGTGTGTACGTACACCGAAGTAGTGGTAGAACAGGGTAGGGCAGAAGACAGATGGGGGTGCGTGTGTGTGTACATACACCAAAGTAGCAGTGGGACAGGGTACTACAGAGGACAGGTGTGTGTGTGTGTGTGTGTGTGTGTGTGTGTACCTGAGTGGATGATCATGTGACGATGCAGGTGGTTGGAGAGGTAGAATTTCTTTCCGCAGCCAGGATGAGGGCACACCTTAGTTCTGCCCTTCCTGTGAACCAGATTCACGTGATTCTGCAAAGCCAATCAGAAACACAGACAGACAGGCACATGTGAGGTGCTTCCTGTGAACCAGTCACATGACCCTGCAGAGCCAATTATAAACAGACAGCCATGTGCATAGAAAACCAAGCCCCAGAAAATCCCAAGGCCCAGGATCCTCAAAACAGCAAACGCCAAATTTGAAAACCTCTCAATCTTTTTACGCGTACGTATGCTCTGGGTCAAAAGACAATGTAATATGTCAAAAAGCAAGTAAATACAAAGGTTTCAGTTGAGGTGAGAGAAGGGCACCAGCTGTTGAAGAGTAACTGAACATAGAAGGGTGTATGTACATCCACAATATTTACAGGTGGATAATGACAATAATAACAATTACAGGTAAAGACAAAGTAAACTATAAGTTTAAATGGCTGAATGTCATTTTATTGCACTTGTCACAGGACATGTGTGGATGAAAACCATCCATGAAACCACGATGAAACGTTGTCCTGTTGCACAACAAAACGCCATAGAAACAGCATTGCGGGTCAGTGCTGAGGTCAATTCCAGAAAGAAATCTATTGAAATTCAATTAATGAATTGAAAAATCCCCAAAGAAAATGATAGGTATTTTTCCCCAATTCATTTCCTGAAATGACATACACAACTGTCCCCAAGCTTGTTTTGCGGGTATTATTCCACCCCACAGAGTAAACTGTGGTCATAGTAAGCAGTGTCCAGCAGGGGCAATGTTCCCCGGCCTCTCCGTGTCTCGGTCTCACCTGAAAGCTGCTGATGGCCACATACACCTGGCTGCAGCCCTCGTACGGACAGTGGAACATCTTCAGCATCCCGTCGGCCTCGATGACCGGCCCTCGCCGGCTCCGTCTGGACCTGAAACAGCCAAGAGGGTGGTCACAGTCTCTCCCAGAAACCGCAGAAGACAGTCAGCTGAGCCCACGGGTTGGCTCCTCAGCAGGAGCAAGACAGACGTTTTTCGGTGTACAAGCGGGACTCCAAAACACCCGCCCCGCTCCTTCCGAGGGGTGTAAAATCACACCAAATCTTACTCTCATATCTGACCACTTCCCATGACAGCTCTCTCTCTCCTGTGGCTCAGAGCACTCCTGGTCTGCACTTCACTACAATAACACACTCACACGCGCCTCCCCTGTGTCCCACAGCGTCCCCAGAACCCCTCGCTCACCTGGTCAGGCTCCTCTGGTGCTCCCTCTCGGACGGGGCCTCTGGTCTGTGAGGCCCCACGCTGGGCTGCAACAGCGGCTTGTGCCCCAATTCTATGGTCGAAAAAAACCACAGCATTCACACACTGCAAGTGCAACTACTCTGTTATGTGTTTAATGTATCATCAACATATTAGCCTTGCTAAATCACTGTAAAAAGAGCTTATGCCAAATAATATAGAATATATATATGATACTATAAATAAACATATTTTGTATGTATATACATATATACAGTATATATATATATATATATATATAAAAATGAATACTGAAGGAACACTATAAACTATGTAGGAACTGATATGATCAAATGTCCTGAGCTGGACACCGAACGGCCGCATGGCGAAAAGGCCCCGAGAGCTGTGAAAGCGTACCTCTGACAGTGTCTGTGTCTGGGACGGGCGCCTTGAGGCCTGCCTCTGCCTGGCACACCTGGTTGTAGGCCACACCCTCGATGAAGGTGCACGTGACCTCGTCCCCGGCCACACCCCCCATGTTCAGCTGGATGCCCTCCGAGGCCAGGGCCTCGTAACTGGGGCCGGTGATAATGATGACCTGCTGAGAGGCGGAGAGAGAGAGAGAGAGAGACGGGGGGGGAGATTGAGTTAGACAGTGAGAGCATTAAAGAGTAAGAAATAATAATAATAATAATAATAATAATAATAACCCTCATTTATATAGCACTTTTCATCGCAGAACGGTCTCAAAGTGCTTAACAGAAAAGCAAAAGAAAAGCAAAACTGAAAACAAAGCAAAACTTAAATTTATTCAAATTAATATCATTTTAAAAACTGTGTATGTGTATGTATGCGTGCGCATATGTACGCCATACTTTTACAAATAGAGTAAAAGCCTCTACATGCTTCTGCGTAACTTGTGCGATGTCTTCGCAGTTCGGGCAAGCACTCTGCAATTTATACTTCTGCGCAACCTATGCGACATGGTGTCCTTTTACACTTCTGTACACTAGTAGGTGTCAATGTATTGAACAAGGTCGGTAAAGTTAATGAAAACAGGGAAACTCCTGTACCTTCGAATTTCTTCAGCCAATCTTTCCTGAAGCTGGTTCATTTTATACCGTGTCGAACAAATGATGCTAGCTATCTATATCGTTAGCTACTGTTAGCAAGCTTTATTTGGCCGTGATACCAGGTTGCTAGCTAGCTAGATATCGATTGTTTTACTTAGCTAACGTTAACATAAATATATACAGGTATGGTATGCAGCTGCCAACAACAATGTCTATCGCTGTATTACTGCACTGATCTCTTGTGCGAACTATGATTGTTCTTACCATGTATTACTGCACATCTGGTAAGTCGCTCTGGATAAGAGCGTCTGCTAAATGCTTAACATTTACATTATATATTTTAGGCATTTAGCAGACGCTCTTATACAGATATGTGCATTAATACATGGTAGGAACAATCAGAGTTCGCGCAGTTCGACGTGTTGCAGAGGATGTAGCGTTGCAGTCGCGTTGCAGTCGCTCGGGCATGTAGAGGCCTTTAGAGAGAGGGAGAGTGAGAGAGTAAGAAAGTGATAGAGAGAAAAAGAGAAGGAAAGAGTGAGAGAGGGAAAGGGAGAGAGGGATTAAGAGAGAATGAGAGAAGGAGAGAGAGGGAGAGAGGGAGAGAGTGAGAGTGTTATCGGAGCCACTTTTCAGGCTCGGTTTCGACCCACCTGTGATTCCTCTAATGTTCCCCTTCCATCCGGGATCTGGCAGCTGGCCACCACCGTCTGCAGGGTCTGGGGTTCAAATAGCTCCCCCTGGCCCGTCACCTGCATGGAGGGCGGAGGGTGGGGCTGAGGGTTGCCGTGGGCGACGTGGTTACAGAGCGCGCCGACGCCGCCGCCCTTCTCCAGCCGGTCTGTCACGGCCGCGGTCACCACCACACACTCGAAGCCCTCCTGTCCCCCGCCCCTCCCGAAGCCCTCCCCCGCTCCGTCGTCGTCGTCCTCCGCGTTGTCGTTCTCCAGCAGCGCACCCTTCTGGCACAAGCCCTCGTTTTCAGACTCCTGCCCCGGGCCCTTGTCGCCCTCCATCACCACCTCCATCTCCCAGATGGGCTGCTCCCCGACGGACAGGTTGGTCGGCTGGGGGGCGTCTTGCCGGGCCCCAGGGGAGCCCGGGAGCTGCCTGGGGGCGGTCGCCTTGGCGACATGGTTCATGGTCACGCCACCGTCCCGCGCGCTGCTCTCCTCCGACTCCTCCCCCACGTCTATCGGGTTCGGAGAACATCGGACAAGAGGGGAAGAAGGCGGCAGAATGCTGAATTTGGGTGCAGAGGTTCGATATCACCAGAAAATACAAATGAGCAGGGAGACCTCACCTAACTTTCAACAGCCTGGCCTAGGTTTCAGCAAACATACTAGCCACAAACTGGAAACACTGTTTATACAAAGAGCGTGAAAACTTGTCCACCATTTCAGTGACTATGTGAAGAGAATAATCCTATTAAATAGTTTTCGTTTGTTCGTTTTTGTTCCTGGTACAGTATTGTGGTCTCGGCCATATTTTGCTTCTGCCAACCCCACGGTTACCTTACAAACCCTGACAAGAAATATTAAATCATTTTAACAGTGTATGGGTATAACAATGGATTCATTCATTGGTTAAAACTGAGCTAAGGTTACTAGTAGCAGTACTGAAAATGCTACAGACCCGTGAATGCTTCAGTGGCATGGAACTGGATGGATGCAACGTCTGCCGCCGCCACCATCGCCGCCGCCCTCTTCTTCCGCCTCGTCCGTGTCATGACGCCTCTGGTCACCTGAGCAAGCCCCCCCCTGCCGCTTCCATCCGCCTCACCCTCGGTCTCGGACTCACTGGGGCCCCCTGATGGCAAGGAAAAGCGCTGCACACAGGAATGGCCGACCTGGCACTGCCACAGCGCGGAGGTGGAGAGGCCAAGGGCGGCCTCCAGGGCCTGCAGGTGGGGTTCGTGCGGGCAGGAGAGGGCATGATCCTGGTACCAGTGCACAAGGCTCTGGAGGCTGGTCAACTCGTCCCTCTTCTCTGGAGAGAGTGGGAGAGGAAAACAACGAACGTGACAGACGGAGACAAACAAAGAATATTGTACTTTTCTAGAATTCTGGAAATCTTTACATTCTAGAATTCTTTACAGGTAGACTCATTTGTCTGAAGTGTGCACAGTGAATGAGGTGAACCATTCATGACTTTTCCGCACATTGAATTTGCGTATAAAAATATGTGCAGCCCTACATCATATAGCACAACTGAAGTGGGCGTGGTTTTCCCCATCACATTTGGCATTTTTATTTTTATTTTGTGCTTTAAAAGTAACGCTAATAGCCTGACGCCACAGCTGAAAGACACAATTGCAATCCACTCACCCCTTTTTTGTTTGAGACATAATTCCGGAGCAGGTTTCTTCCTAAAAACGCAGACAGAGATTTTAATGAATCACAGCGTGTCCAATGTCCTTTTGTCCTTAGGCCAGGGGTGTCAAACTCCAGCTCTGGAGGGCTGCAGTGTCTGCAGGATTTTGTGGTTCGCTTTCAATCAGAAGGCAATTTAGGCCTTGGTAACAAGGTGTGTGGACTCCTTAGCCAATACATGCCATAAATCAGGGGTGTCCAATATTATCCGAGAAGGGCCGGTGTGGCTGCAGGCTTTTGTTCTAACCCAGCACTAACACACCTGATTCAACTGATCATGGTCCTGATTGTAGACCATGACTAGTGAATTAGTTGAATCAAGTGTGTTAGTGCTGGGCTACAACCAAAGCCTGCAGCCACACCGGCCCTTCTCGGATAAGATTGGACACCCTGCCATAAATGAATAATTCACTTAAGCGCTGAAACTCCAAAAGAACAGCAGACACTATGGCCCTCAGGACTGGGGTCGAACACCCATGCCTTAGACTAATACTGTCTAGTGGTACTTAGTTTGCTGCCGTGGGTGGTAAAGGTTAATGACAAATGCAGTCTAAATTACAACAGTATAATTTTTTTGGGCCAAAATTACACAAACAACATAAACAAACAAATCCCTTGCAGGCATTAAAAGAGGCTAGCCAGTTCACAAGGATAAAACAACAGGAGCTAGCGAGGTAACATTTGTTACTGAGACAGGTGGCTTTCTAGAAGCCAACTGTCAAGACTTATCTTAGTCTTTTGGTGTGAGAAACTAATCTAACGTTCGCCAGTTTAGCAACTTTAGCGACTAAGGTTCGGTATTTTGGTAGCTATTTTTTCCCCACTGCTTGTGTGATGATCACGTCTAACTATGTTTTTAAATTCTTTAGTGGGGGGGACCTACCCGCCGTGTTTGTGCTGATACCGCTCTCCGTATGTTGAGTGCAACAGGATTAAGTACTCAGCGAGTCCGGCGTCACTCAAGCTGGTCCGCCGCCTCAGCTCGCTCCAGACCTTGTGCGACTCTCCGAGGTACACGCGTCTCACATCGTACTTTTTCCGCGACTCTAGACGCCTCTTTGCCCGGTCGGTGTCCGTGAGCCGAGGGCGACCCCTGCACCGCCTCAAAATTGCTGAGATCTGGTCCCCGGCTTCTCCACTGTCCAGGGCACTCGCCTCTTCGCCATAAGTATCCGCCATCTTGACAACAGCTGTCTGTTGTTGTGGTTGGAGGTTTGACCTTACCGGAAGTTGATTACTTGATAGTTGGACCTTACAGGAAGTCGGGCATCATTTCAGAGCAGTCACTTCCCAGCCCAACTAATCTTAATATTATGTCTATATTGTGTCTAATGATACATGTCTACTATCCAACCACATTAACGTCTGTACAGTGGTGAACTGATGCCCATGAATACGCTGTTTGGCGTTTCTGGGTCAATGCTGTGCATATTCACTGATCTTTAATTTATATGAAGTTCTCTGTATGCACACTGGGTCCACATGCCCGCTCATTTATACGCAATCAACGTTGGAGACCCGCGCAACAACATTAAAGATATCATACTTGTTCCGCTATCGGAATAGCCGATGAACCATCGTACGAATAAAGACACAAACGCCCAACTGCAAGAGGTTTGCTGCTTAATCGGACACTCGAATGCGAATATGCGCATGACTGCACGTCTGCGTATCACGAAACCCTTTTTTGGCGAATGAAAAAGGAGTATGTTGAAACTATTGCTGCTGAAGCTTATCAGCGACTCTGAGGGCGTAACCATATGTTCCTCGCGGGAAACAGTCTTGTACAGGTTTGGCTGCTGCCAGTGACATTGATAGCTGTGTGGACGACATTTATTGTTAATAGCAAGATATGGCAGATATTTTAGCACTCGTTTTTAGGCATAATAATGCACAACCTCGAGATTTAAAGAATTTAAGCTTCGCCTCAGGTCCTGACCGTAATACATTGCCGTGCATGATTGTGGGGGAGCGTTGTGGCATTAAAACGTCGCTGCTGTTCTTGACCGCGGTTACAGCTGCCGCCGAGTTAGGGGTCAGGGTGCTGTTTCTAACCCCGTCCCCGATCCAGAGCCTGTCCGGGCCACTTAAGGACTCCCTGGCCAACTTGGACCCTGATGGCCTGAAGGTAAAGTGTCCGTGCGCCAGAATTGAGAGTTATTTTCAGCAAGAAGCGGTTTTATCCCATCCTTCTACAAGCAAACTCCTGTGTTACATACATATAGGTACATATCCTGTGCCTTGCAAAAGCTGTCACTGTCATTAGCCAGCTTGTGTATGTATGTGTGTGTGTGTGTGTGTGTGTGTATATACATATATATATACACACACACACAAGCTGGATAATTTAGTGAAATTCCTTGTCCTGATTTAATAAGAAGCAGCAACGTGTCCAGTTATCTTCAAAGACTATTTTGTGCTCCTTTACATTTATATCTACTTGGTTGAATGCTATGATATATTTGAATGTTTATTACTGTTGAGTTAAAATAAATCAATAAATGATGCCATTTTGAAATGGTGTGGTTTAAAGTATGTATAATGTGAGCTGTTATAAGTTGCCTAGGGTAAGGCTATCTGCCTTGAAATGACCCAACATAAATTAAAATAAATTAAATAATAATAAATAAATAAATAATACATTAAATGATAAGTTATTCTTTAAGCAGTTTTCCAATTGGTTCATAAACTGACAAAAAGGAGATTTGCGCCTTGATTTGTAAATTTTCTTTTTTCCACCATAGAAAATAAAGTTCATGTACCCCAGGTCTCAGGAGGAGCTGCTGCAGGATGTGGCGTCTCTGCACGAATGCGTCCGGGGTCCTGCCGGGCCCCCATCCCTGCTCATCGTGGACGGGCTGGAGCACTACTTGGGGGCGGGCGGGCGGGGGCCGACAGCGGCACGCGGGGAGGACCAGTCGGCCGCCGCTCACGTCGCGGCGCTGCTGGCCGACACGGCAGCCTTCCTCACGCAGAAGCTGGAAGAGAGGGGCGAGGCTTGCGCTCCGTGTCGGGTGATCGTCTCCTTCGACGTTGAGTGGCAGGGACACACTCCCCCCGGCGACCCGTCGGCTCAGGACCCGCTCCTCTCAGTCCTCGACCGGTACTTCTCGGTGCGGTGCACCCTGGACCGGGACAGGAACCCCGCTGCGCCTGCGCCTGCTGCCGCCGGTGAGCCAGGGGACGTGTGGCAGATTTACTTCTCCGGTGTCGGCATCGCCGACGGACACACGAGCGCCCAGGAGGACGGCTCGGTTCTCGGGCAGCAGTGGCGCTTGGCAATTCGCCCGAATGGTGCGATGGAGTTCTCACCGGTGAGCGCCGAGAGCCTAGCAAGCATGTGAATGCTGCTTGGTGGAGTTTATGACTATGGTGGCCTCCCATGGAGATCCATCACAGATATGCTCACTGCCCAACGGCCCAGGAGTAGCCGTAGCGATCCTACCCAACAAAGACTTTTCCGTTCTTTCTAAATTGACTTCCTGTGGAAGTTTGGAGAGCTTTTGGGACACTCTTCTCTGTATCCCTTCCTGGTCTCCCCCCTTCATGATAAACACCACCAGTCCCTGGTTGGCCAGATATACTTGTCATCACCCAGTTAAACTCGACAGCAACATTTTCACTTTGCATCCACCTACAAATATTACTGCAAACAGCGAGCAATAGAAGGCCCTGGTCAGCAACTGGTGTCCAAACGAATAGTTTATAGCCATAACAGTTTATCTGTATGTGTGTATATGTAATATATATATGTATTCTATTTTATATAAATTTAAGTGTTTGAAACATAGGCATTTGCCTTAACACAAACTATTTTTTACAGACATCTGTATGCCAGTAAGACAAGAATGACAGTATCTGGTTTGAACAATCAAATTGGGCGGAAGAAGACATGAAAGGAAAAAAAAATGTTCTATAAGTATTTTTAATATTATTCAGATACTTATCCTTAACACTGAACCATCTCTTTAAGGACTCTACAAAAAGGTTTATGAGAAGGAGATGTTGTGTTCTCCTGTTTGACATCACAAAAAGACGTGGAGGTGCCTCTGTATTGAGAGCCACCAGTCTGTGGTGATGAACATTCATTGGCTGATTTACATAGTTTTAGAGACCATCTGAAACCAGTCTGAGTCCTGGCTATCATTCCACTCTCAACCCAAGTGAAGCCAAAATTGAAATGGGGAAAGTCGTTGCCATTTGGCTTTGATAACGTTCTTACACACTTACTGAGACACAGTTTGTAATATGATATGTAATATTAAAAGTGTCACAATTATTATTATTATTTTAAAAAAAATAAGTTTTGAGAGAGTGTGTGTATGTGTTCTGGCTTTTCCTCCAACCAAATCCCCAAGTTTATTCAGTTGACTGATTCGCTGCACACATTAACACTGTTGCATGTCCCAAAATGCACTGCAAAATATTTGTATATAGTTTGGGTACATGTGCACATCTTCTGCTTTAATGTAATCATTTCATCATTCAGTAGATGACTGGTGGATGATCAAGGGATTTGAGGACGGAGCCAATACCAGTGCACACAGGGCCCCTATGGGGGTTGATGTCTTGGGTATTAAATCAAGAACAGAACAAAAAAATATCCCAACAAACCTGCATGAACAGAACTGGTCATGAAGTTAACCCAGTAGTGTCGCCAGGAAACATTAGTTTCAAAACAACACTATCCTGCTAAAATCCTACTGGAAAGTTCCTGTTTATTTTTTTTTATCACTTAAAGACTACATTTCAGTATAAACATAAAAGAACATCATTATTTACATTTACATTTACATTTTAAGCATTTGGCAGACGCTCTTATCCAGAGCGACTTACAAGATGTGCATTAATACATGGTAGGAACAATCATAGTTTGCGCAAGAGATCAGTGCAGTAATACAGCGATAGACATTGTAGGCAGCTGCATACTATACCTGTAACACTGGGAAGGAAAAGGTTAGTAATTTTTGCATTGCAGTATTTAATGCAAATATGAGCTGCTATCATAAATGTACAGATACTTGTTAAAAAAGTCCTTATCCTTTTCCAATCTTATTTCCTTATTTTACCTATACAGTGTATACACATTTAAAGATGTGAGGATGTTTACATGTACTCTTAATATCACTTTTGGAGCATGTTGGATTTGAGATGAGATGAGATAATACTTTGTCTGCTAACACAGAAAATTGTTATTTGCAGACTCATTTTTCATTTTTTAAGAGAATGTAAGCAGATGGTCCCCCTGTCCACTTTGTGTGTACCATCCACATTGTTGGTACATCCCTTTCACGTTAAAATAACCAGCTTCACTGCTTCATTAGCCTGTGCACACTTGCACATAGACCATAAGAAGATCTGGTTGTACTTTCTGCTCAAAGTGTTGTTGGGAGAGAGCTCTTGAACTCCCTCAAACGTTCCACCGTCCCACAGCCTTGTCTTCCAGACGCCTGAAAACTTAATTAATCTCCAGTTCACCGTGTGGTTCTCTTGGGAAGTCCACCTTTTTAAAATTTATTTATTTATTTTTTAAAGCTTGCTCTCATTCACTGAAATTCAGCTTCTGATCATTTACAAATGAGCGGTCAACGCCCATTGGGGATGGGTTGTCCAGAGGGGCGCTGCCTCTGTTGGGGGATGTCATTCTTGTAGTCGTTGGTGTAGAGGATGCCTGCTCTCGGCCCACTTCTACTGGAGCTCATTGGGCTGTAATCCATGGAGATGCCCGAATCGGCCACCGCCAGGTAGGGATATCCTGGGCCCTTGGGCAGCCAGGAGTTGTGAGGGTACTCGAAGCTGGACTGGGAGGACAGTCTGTCAGACCCCGAGTTCTGCCGGAGGGACCCCAGGTCCGAGCAGTTCGCGGAGGTCCCAGAGGCCGCGAGGCTGCGCAGGCGTGAGGACTCCTCCGAGATGTCGTCGGGCAGCGGAGGCGGCGTCCTCTCCCCGCTGTCAGGCTGTGAACTCTGGTTCAGGGTGATGTACGCGTCCTTGGACTCCAGGAGGGAGGTCCGGGGCCAGGGGCTGGGGACAGGCTGGCCGCGGAGGATCCGGAGTTGATCGATCAGCCAGCGATCGCGGGCCAAGCCAGAGTCCAGCGCCTTTCCAGCGCCTTCAACCTCCTCCTCCTTCTCCTCCTCCTCACTTGCCTCCCGCAGCGGGGCGGAGGCCCTGGAAGGTGTGGGGAAAGCGAGGGCGAGGGGCTCATTCCCAGCTTCTGTGAGTACCTCCAGCAGGGTGGGAATCTCCTCTGTGTGGAAAAGGCTGGGCCTCCGCCACAGCCCGCCACTGCTCTGGCCCAGCCACTCCTTAGAAGACGATGGGAGGGACTTTAAGCATCTGCACTCAAAAAGGTCATGCGCCAAATGCACAACTGGGATTGGAAATAGCACTCCCAACGTATGGTCATTTGAGCCACTCCAGGTTTTACTTGATGCAGGTGAGCATCCTGAGTGGAAGCCGCTTGCTGGTTGATTCCATTCAGTCCACCAACCAGCTTCTAAGTAAGACCTGGATTGAGTCAAACTGCTATGCATTGGAAGTGTTGTTCCCATCCCTGCACACAGATGTGGAGACATGCTGATTGCTACATAACTGACACTAAAGGAGCGAGAGACCCCCAAGTGACTTTACAAAAGTTCATTTTTGGATTTCAGTGATAAGGAATTTGCCTGCGCTGGAACCATCATGTGGTGGCCTAGATTACCTACTCCTGGGGTGTCCAATCGTATCCAAGACGGGCCAGTGTGGGTGCAGGCTTTTGTTCTAGCCCAGCACAGCAACACCTGACTCAACTAATCATGGTCTTCAATAAATACCTTATCAGCTGATTCAGGTGTTTTAGTGCTGGGCTAGAACAAAAGCCTGCACCCACACCGGCCCTTCTCGGACAAGATTATTATTATTAATGTGCCCTTGCCTTGCTCTTGTCTGTCATAAGATTCGAAGAAGGCATTCCCCCTTACCAGGAAGTTGCCTTCATAGACTGTGAATAGACCCGGGAACTGGTTTTCAGGACTGGGAATGAGGGGCCACATCTTCTTCAATAAGAACCTGAAGTCAAAGAGCAGATGCATTTAGTTTATAATGCTGGGAGAGAAGCTTTTATCACAAACGCGAGTGCGTCCAGGGAAGCTATCCTTAAGGCTTGTAGGATTTTAAAGTGGCATAGCTGACTATAGCCTCGCCCAGGAAGGGTTCAAGTTGGCAGGGATGTCCCGGTCTCATTGCACAAAACAACAAGAAAATGACTCCTCTGGTCAACTAGACACTTGGGAGCCTGGAAGCAAAATTATTGACAACTCAGTTGAAATGCTAGCTAAATTGTAAACTGGTACAGTGTAGAAAAAGAAAAAATGGTAAGGATGATGGGTAAAAGCCTGCAATGTACAAACTTTGCCAAAGGTGAAGCAGAGCTCACCCCAGAGTAGTAGATGAGTTTCACATGAAGGGACAAAACAGAAGGGCTCAGAAGGATGTTGCCTGAATGTGATTCAAATTCATAGGTATCCCCCCCCCATCTCTGGTTTAAGGCTATTCTTAAGAATGCTCTTAAGAATTTCTGTATTCTTTCCAGAATTCATGCTAAGCAGATTTTTATTTTTATTTTATTTTTTTCCCCCAAAGATTTTGTTTCTGATCTTATCCCATTTTCTCCCAATTTAGTAGCCAATTAGACCCGCTATTTTTATGTCAATCCCCCCCCTAGTAATGTGAGTTCGCTGCCGTAGTCCTGCAACCGGTAGTGACGAAGGCGAAGTAACGTCTCCTCTGAGACGGCACTCACCAGGCCGTCGACCGTAACCCGGTACTACAGGGCCACTCTTATGCGCAGCGAACGTCCTGTCGGCTTCCCTCCCCCCTCCCTGGGGCAGACAGCCAATCGCCGCCCCCGGTGGCACTCCCGGCCAGAGCCGACTCTGGCGGGACAGGGAACTGAACCCCGGTCTCCGTGGCCAGTGTCAAACGCTGTAACCACTGGACCACGCAGATTGTTTTTTTACAGAATGGCGTCCCTCCCCGATTGTAAATGGGGGAAGGGGTTGAGTTCTGTCTTGCTCAAGGCGTTGTTGACCTTGCAAGGTGTTCCGAGCGCGAATGGACGCAGCAGGATGGAGGGGACCTACCTGCGACGGGACAGGAAAGCGGCGAGAGCCAGCAAGGTGAGGATGAGAGAAATGATGAGGCACAGGCAAATGATGAGCGGGTCAAAGTCTGTTTTTGGAGGGGAAAGGGGGGAGACAGACGGCATTTTAAAAATGACAAGCACAGCTACCACATGCAAACACCGTCTTAGCTTTGCTTAAGAGGAGAAGGACGGCTCTAAAATTGAGGTAGAGTTGAGTTTCTTTTTGATTTGGGTTTCGCATTAGGATTACCCAGAATTTGCATCTTCACAACCTCCACATTGCTCAGCACTGGGCCAGTGGCAGCCTGGTATTAATCTGCAGACAGGACTCTACTGAATATCTCTGTCTGACTGACAGACCCTTTGCATGCCACAAGCAGCACACAGTGCTACAGTACAAGACTCGAGACTCCCCAGGGATTAGCATGTTTACGAACACTCTGACGAAGGTCCGTGGACCGAACGCTTAGTGAATTAGGTCATTGTGACGTTTTGCAAGTTACTCTGTGTTGCGTGGAACTTTTTTTTTGACTATTCACTATTTTTTTGACTATTCTGTCTGACAATTGTGACAACAAGTTCAACGCGACACTTATCAGGACTGATAACTGTCGTCCTGACAATTATCAGGATTACAGTATGAGGAAGTGTGGTCTTGGAAGCCAGTCCTGTGTGTGAGCACAGTGTCATAGCGGGCAGTGAGGATTGCGTTTATAAAAAAAAAAAAAAAAAAAATAAAAGTATCACCATTAGGGGGAGTTTCCATGGATACTGTGGGTGTCCAGGCGCTCCAGTAGCCGTTGTAGGTGAGGCCGTCAGGCTTGGCTCGGACCTGCACGTCGTACCTGGTGCCAGTGTGAAGGCTGCGCAGTACAGACTCTGTATTGCCACGTACCACTGCCAACTAAAGGGAAGGAAAACTTGTTAAAGTGTACTTGCACTTTGTTACTTCAAACGGCTCCTGTGCCACTGCGGTGTTTTAATCTGTGGACTTCCATTTAAGCGATTGTGCAGGGACTACAATTTGGCTTCTCTGGATTAAACGTGTGTTATTGATCATGGGAAGTTCTCTTGATGCTAAGTCGAAGGAACGAATTGGTCTCTCAGTCCACTAACGTGGCATTGACTACAGGAAATGACATCACTCATGAATACAAAATGGAGATTGATTGATTGATTTATTGCACCTCCACACACCTGTAGCTGTGGCTGAACCTGTACATGGCTGCACCTGTACGTACCTGCACCTGTACGTACCTTTCCCGTTTGGCTTCCGGCGAGGGTGTAGCTGACTTCATACACCATGCTGTTGGTCATGCGCTTCAGAGAGGGGGGCAGCCAGCTCAGCCTCAGCTGACCTGGCTTCCCCATCCTCGTCACTGTCAGGTTTTCCGGGGGATTCAGCAGGACTGAGTTACAGAACCGTACAAACTTTTACTGAACACACCTCAGAGTTTTTTTGTGTAACTTGGCACTTAACTAGGCCTTTTAGGAAATGTTCTCAGTGACAAGTGTATGGTCGTGTGACTGTAACCACTGTAGCAATGGGGGAGTGAGGTTTTGTCAAACCGAAAAATGGGCAGAGCTACCACAAGGTATCAGTGACTCACTGGTTTGAACCAATCATGGTGCTTTGCTGTGTGGAGAGCAAAATCATTTTGATTGGTTCAAACAAGTCACGGATTGACAGCTGATTGTAGCTCCACCCATTGCATTGTTCTTCAAAACCTTACTCCCCCATCAGTGATCTATTGCTACTACATAGCTTATGGCTTACTGTATGCTCGTGTTGCCTCCTAATATGTGCACATGTTTGTCACTGGCATTATCATATGCTAATACAGTCCTATATGCCTCAATATATTTTTGTAAAAATAGAATCACTTAAAAAACAATGCAATAAGCCTCAGAGAGACCTAGTTTTCCTAGCCCCACACTTACACACAAGGTCGATGGATAGGCTTCGGTTGTGGAGTAGCGCTCCATTCCGGAATACGGTTAGATCCAGGGGCACAAAGTGCTTGACCGTGGAGAGCTTGCAGATGTACCGGGTCCTATTGCCCCCTGCTGGTTGGGCTGCCACAGCACAAGCACTGTTGTTGTCATTCCTAGAAGGGAGAAGGAGAATGAATAGAGTAAAAAAATATATATATTAATAATATTTCAGCCCAAAACCATCTAAATATTAACTATGTTGTAATACCTTTGTAGAACTGTAAATAAATAAAACCATAAACAAAAAAGTGTTTTTTTAAAAGATAGTCGAGTGTTTTGTGTCTTGTGATATACTGTATGTGTAACTCAATTTCTCTCACAGTCCATATCAGCAAAGCCTTCTCTTTGACCAAACAATCCCTTGTTACATGCAAAGTCAAGGGTCTGCCGGTTCACCACCCCTTCCAATAAAAAAAGGTCTCTCTCTCAGAATCTCCCCACAAATGTGGAAATGTGGACATGACATGCATTGTTGGAAAGGGGCAGTGGGGGGAACTATGCATTTTTTACACTCATTTAATCTGTAAAAGGCAATGGAACTCATCCAGTCTATGGGCATGTGTGCAGAGAGAGAGAGTGCAATGCAACTCACTGGTATTTGTACAGGAATGTGTACTGGCCAGGAGTGCTGTGGCCATCTTCCTCCCAGAAGCAGGTGAGGTCCATCATCCCTTCTGCAAAACACTTTGGGTCCTCTCGCTCCACAGCTGTCAACAGCGCCACTTGGAGAGACATGAGAGCAGCGTCAGTTACCAAGCTGCAAGCTAAAATTACATTATTGCATACATTACAAGTACCCAGAGCTACATATACAAGGCTAACTCGTTGAGATAGTGCTTTTTATAACAAGCAGTGATATACTACGTTGTGCATGACAGAACTATCGCTTACAACGATAACGGTTACTTTAGTCTGAAGGACGTATCAACGAAATTGCTGTTTAGTAAATTCATTTCTAACGACTGGACATAAACTGCATGAACTCCTTAGCCTTTGTAAAACGCATGGGGGTGGGGATCTGGTTGTTGGCATCCCACGGGGTTAAATTCCTGCACGAAGATACTCGTGCAGTTGCATTAGTTAACTTGAAATTACAGTAGACTGATGGAAACAACGTTAGATTCGGTTGATTCAAGCATGTTTGTAATGTGTAATCAGGAGCACGTGCGTGTGCACTTACCTAAACGAAAGTTACCCAATATCAACTGAGCGCCCCATTACTAAAATAAGGATGTTCCGGACAGACTAAAGCAATGCGTGACTACAAATGTGCAATACACGATCACAGTGTATGCGGGTTTACGTGCATTGGATGAAAAGTGGGAGAAACGGAGATTTGAGGCAAATTGTTTTACCTTTCGTTTCCAAATCCCGAACGCTCTTCGCGAAGAAAGTCGTTTGAAAGCAAAGACATGTCAAAAATCCCCTGAGCAATATTGACTTGACTTTGGTCATTTTCTTTGTCGCACCACAGAACAAATCCACATTGATCCTTCTGTTCTGCTGCAAAACAAGAGACTAAAAGCAACGCCGCACTTTTGCGCACTGTGCCAAATTCGGAGTGCGTACAGACGCGATAGAGAAACTTGCGCTGCTGCCACACACGTGCATCACTAAAGATAAAGAGAAACAACAAGCCCTCAAAACGGTTTACTTTATTTTACCTTCGTTTCGAGAGGGGGCGGAGTGGCCCAGTTATCCATATTCCACATTTACGTGAACGGGAAGTACACCCGTTATAACTTAAACGTAGGACCTTAATAATATGAGGTGGAAGATTGCTACGACCAGTAATGATTATAATAGCATCAAGGCTACAATTTCGATTTCCTAAGGATGTAAATTATAATTGCATCAATTGTAATTTTGAGCCCAAAATCACGCTCACATAAACACACAGCTAATAACACTCCTGACTGTGAAGTGTGTGTCCAAAAAGGTTCACACCTTAAAGCAAACGGTCCTTTATCAGCGACTGGCACCGCTATGTTTTTTGCAGCAAGCTTATCAGCTACAGCGCAGGGTGTTGCTTCCCTGACACAATAGATAAGGCAGTGTTTCAGCCCAACCCTCTCAACCTTTAACCTTTTTTTAACTAAATATCCTTTACTTGACACCAGGGCCGTATCCAGGAGTCGAGAATTACCAAGGTCATGAAAATGTACACTAAGAAGAAGCTAGCTTTGTGCCTGTCACCACTGTCAAATTATGCTAAATTATCTAACGTTAGCCTAAATTAGCCTATCACCATTGTACAGTCTGGCTAAAAGGTGGTTTGTGTAACAGTCAGCTAGACAGAGACAGCTATGTTTGGCTAGCGACTACACACTGCTACACACAAAGTAGCTATCAATAGATGATCTCTGGAGATTAATGCTATTAATCTGGTTATAATACAAGCAGTCAACTGTCTCATAATGTGAGAGATCTCTACAGCTACATTATGCCTCGCTTGGCTTCAGATCAGCAGTCTGAGTTACAACTCCCGCTGTGCAGCAAATTCGTCACAAGCGTCACTGCGTCTTCTTTGCTGAGCAAAGATTTTGTAGTAACCATGAGATCCGCCTGCTCGGTACGGGTCCACTTCACCACCACACACACACAGAAGTAATGGCGATGACGGTGATCAGGCGAGCAAGCGGTAATTTTGGTGTTGTACAACATCTTTGCTATACCGAAGTGAAGATTTTATGTACAGTAGTTCACCACTTTTATTCAGTATTACACTGAATCAGTATGTAAAAAAAAAAAAACAAATGCTTGACACACGGCAAAATTGATGTTGGTGGTTAACCGCGGCCAGTAACTTAACAATGGCATGATAAAGTTAGTAGTCTATGAAAACGTGAAACAAAATGTAATTAAAACATATACATATTTTAATATATTTAAATACAAAAACGATATATTTTTTAAATGTAATTTTAATAAGCATGTATATGAAATATAATCAAAATCCATTCGTATTTACATTATATGATTATAGTGTCAAATATGTATAGGGTAGAGATGTATATACAGTATTTCAAAATGTGTTCGTATGGGACTTCTGTTTTACGTTTGTCTGGTTAAATGCCATTGTTTAAAAATGTGAAATGCATTGTACAGTAACCTCATAACATTGTCTTTTTCACTTTTACACAACCTTGTTTTGTGGAGGAAAAATGCACTATTAACCACCAGGCAGGGCTGGACTGGCTTATAGTCTACCGGGCAAATGCCGGTGGGCCGGTCCAAAATGAATCATTTTATATATATTATACCACGGACCGGGTGTTCCGAATATATTTTTCGCGCAATAAACGAACTGGTCTCATTAACCACAGAAAATGCGGCTGGTGCCGGGCCGGTCTGAGCGCGAAATGGCAGGGCCGATTTTTTCTCCCAGTCCAGCCCTGCCACCAGGTGCACTACGAGATTCCATCAGGTCAACTCAATCATATGCAGTGAGAACGAAAAACGTGTCATTAACCAGACCTTCAAGTGAGCGTTTTCATAAATGTCATCTTTATTTCTTCTAAATTAATCTATAATTCATTTATTTTTCTTTCATGCTTTGGGCACAAAAACATTAATGTCCTAAATTAAAACGAAATATATATCAGAAGACACACAAAAAATAGTATTGTGATTATCCACTTGTTTTTTTGGCATTCTCCAAAAACTAAACAAGACAAAAAAATTGCACAAAGCATGTACAGAGAACACCAGACACCAAACAAACAAACACAAAAAATCCAACAATTTACTTCAAAATAATGAATAAAATGACCTCTTCTCCAAATTAGAGGCTTCAAGTATGGAGAAGGGTTTACTTGGTATTGGATATTCAATTACCTGTGTGTGTGTGTGTGTGTGTGTGTGTGTGTGTGTGTGTGTGTGTGTGTGTGTGTGTGTGTGTGCATCTGTTTGTGTGTGTTCCAGAAAGGAAAGGAAAGGAGAGAGAGAGAGAGAATATTCATTTTGATAAATGTACAAAATAAATATGTAATTTCATTTGACAGAATTGCCTCTGAAAGGTGCCAAGGGCTTTCCTCTGGAATTAAGTATCAGTAATTTACCTTAGAATTATCATGTGACACGTACACCTGTAATCTGTAAGGATCTGGGAATGCCTATGAGGATATATATATTTTAATTTTTGTTATTATTAATACATTTATTTCAGATTTTTCTCATTTTTCCCATCTTAGTGGCCAATTATACCCTCTATTTATTTCAATTTGCCCTCCCCACACAAATTAGCCACCCATCTATACGAGGTGAGCTAATTCTCTGAGGGCAGCAAACTCAGCTTCCTCCAAGATGGAATTTGTCAACCCACGTTCTGGAGACACCCTTACACACTTCTCAGCTAGTTTGTGCCGGCTCACCCTCCCCCTCACCCTGGGGTGGAAAGCCGAACACAGCCCCCAATCGGGGCTCCCCGCCAGGGCCGGTCTGGCACAGTCGGGTTTCAAACCGTGACTGTGATAGGCAGCTCACACTCGTAAATGGGTGTGTTAGACCGCTACGCTATCGGAGGCACCTATGAGGATATTATAGGGTTATTTCTCTGGGCTTTGTGTTGTCATCGATATATAACCACCCCTTTTAAAATAAGCAGAGACAGACCAACACATATACACACACACACACACACACACACAGACACACACACATATACTCTCACACACACACACTCAAACATATATTCACACACATGCACACACACCTACACAAATGTACTCACACACACTCACACGCGCGCACACACACACACACACATATACTCGCACACACACACACACACACATACACACACACAAGAAATAAATGTAGTGCAAAACCTCACTCACAGAAGATTATGCCAGTGGGAAGGCAGTAGATCTCGCTTTGAGAGTAAAACAAATTTTTACACACAAGAACATCACCCTGATAGATTAGGCCAGGGCATGCCCCCCTCCCCTCATCAAATGTGTTGGTACAGCCAATCCTGTAAGGTAATTGAGAACATGTATGCATTTCACAAGCTTGCATGATTCTTGTGTTTTAATTCATTGACATTCTTAATCCTTCATTTCCCACTGGCAGGGTTTTAGTTTTAGTTATCACATGCCTACACTTGGATGCAATTTTGCTTGTACATCAGCCAGTCAGTCAATCAATCAATGTCAATCCAATCAGTTGTAGGCTACTTAAGGCTACCCTTTCCAAATAACAACTCAAATAACAGTGCAATACATGCTGGAAATAACTATTTCAGCTGCAAAAGCAACAAACAGGGGCTCCTAGGACTGGTTTTAGTAAGCCATGTATATATGGCTGTTCAAGCTCAGCTTTCAAAAACACCATGTGGAAGCTTTCACTTCTCCCCCTCTGTAAAAGCAAATGGCACATCTTTTTTGCGTTTCCACCACAGGAAAAAAACAGCCATCTCCTATCAGACAGGTGTTCAGGCATTAGGATCGCCATCCTGACTGGTGTCTAACAGGATATTCGTAAACAGTAATAGGCAGAGGTCACCATAGTGGAGTGACCCCAACGCAATACACTTCATTCAGGCAAGGTCAGCTCTGTCCCCTCCTGGTCCTGGAGATCTACAGTCCAGCTGGTTCAATACCAGCAACAGCAGTTCCCACCCAAAAGATGACCCCAAGTTAAGCCACACTATGCACAAGGAGGGCTGATCTGTTTCTGGATTTCAGGCCCGGCCTCTGCTAGTTTAATTATTTAACCAGCCCACTTTACTATCTTTTTTTTATTTGAAAAATGCCATAGAATCACGAATAGCAGCTGAAGCCTTTGCTTGGTGTCCTTATCTGAATCGTTTCTCTGTCATCTAATGCATGAGTAAAGGCCCATGCATGCATGCAAGCCAAAGTTCGCCTGGGTAAAGTGAAGCGAACATTCCAGTTTATACCTTTTTCTCCACTAGACGTAGTGAAGTTTGCGTCCCAGTTGCGTAACAGCACAGCTGTTGCGTCGGGGCATCCGTAGCTACTGGCTAATTTTCATTTTCGACCAATCTCAGACGTCAGTGGGTTGGACTTCGCCGGAGTTCACCTGTAGTTTGGGGTTCCACCAGAGATTTTGGGCCCCATGAAAACTTATGATGCTGGGCCCCCCTCAGGTCGCGCGTGTAGCGCGCAACGCCAGATTTTGGGGTCGCTTTTTCCATGTAAAATGCCATTTCATGAGTACAGTTATGAGATTTCAGCTCCACCCCACAAGTTGAGGCAGCATCCAGCTGGACCGAACCATTTCATGTAAATAGAGGGGGGGTGTTGGCAATACAGAGGCTCTCTGCCAGCCAACTTTTTGCCAAAAACTAAAATAAATCATTTGTTTTATTAATACATGGTAAATATTCTATTAATGATAATATAATGTTGAATTTTTATACTTAATGTTCTAATATTTTTTTAGGGCCCCCCTCTCAGTCACAGGCCCTTATTTAAATTATCCTAACTTTTCATGGCTATACGGAGCCACTGCCTGTAGTGTTCGCCGTGAAGTTACAAAAGTTCAGCTGCGCATGGGGAGGACTAGCAAACAGCGAACAGAGTCATTTTGTACGCTTTTGCCATAGTGAACTCGGCGAAGAAAAAGCATGCATTGGCCTTAAACAGGTGTTGGTGTGTAGTGCTAATGGGACGAAGTAGACTAGCCAGGGTTCACAACTGGAAATCCCAGTGTACACACCAGCCCTCCACACACCAGTCCTCCAGGACCCAAGTTGTTGCACCCCTGAGGTAAGCAAGTAAGATAGGAACCAAGGAACCAAGACCAGTAAAGAACCCCCCCCCCCCCTCCCAATGCACACCACTCGTGTTTTGATTTATGAGATGCTCAACGGGCAGAGCACAAGCTCATTTTGGCAGGTTTGGGCCAGCCGCCCAGTTCCAGGAGAAAAGAAGGAGGTTGGCACAAGACAACATTGCACCCCCATCGGCACAAACCTCACGTCACCCAGAACTTCACCATCCATGCAAAAAGAATGAGCGTACGGAGCTGACAGTAAACGACCGTCTCATTTGGGGGTTAATACAGACGGAACAGATACGGCACTAACCGTCAGCCTCCGGGCCTGCAAAATGGCCTCCACCTCTTCACGGGCCTCTGGGCTTGTCCTTTCCAAAGCTCTGCCTTTAATCGCATCCGTTAAACTGGCGTTTGTGTGCGTGTGTGTGTGTGTGTGTGTGTGTAATGGGGTATGAGTCACTACGCGGCGCCTCTGTGGAGGCCAGCATCCGAGCACCTAAACGTTTCTCGGTTCCGCGCACACACGCGCGACAGCACACCTGCGATGACGCACACCCGCAACGACGCACACGCGATTCCCACACGCTGCTGTGGCACAGAAAGGCATGCGAGCACAGCACCAAGACCAAGGCCAGTGCGGATTCCCAAACTTCATGGTCGGGAGTCAACAATAGCCACTTCTAACCCCCGGACAACCCCCCGGTGGTGTCACGGCAGAAAGCGAGGGGTAAAAAAGTAAGGGAGCAGTAGGGATGTTAAACTCCTCATATATTGTTAATAGTTTGGAAAAACTATTTTTGGAAAATTATCTATACACGTATTTAGGACAGCTGCATCGGCCTTGTTAATTGTTTTAACAATGTGTTAATGGGCTCATGTTTTATCCAAACACAGCATGCCTACGCTATGGCATACCAGACGGAACATATTTGACAGATTGTGAAATACTCTGTGGTATATATGGTATGTTGTTAAGCTTTGCGCCATGGTTCTAGGATTGGCATAGTTACCCTACGGTAGTGCTTCAGTGATGATGGGCGTATACTCGCTGGTCTGGGAGTGTCGTTAAGCCTAGTTTATATCACTCTGCTCACATTACATTACTGTGGATGCACTTATGTTCTCTTGCATTGTAAGTCGCTCTGGATAAGAGTGTCTGCTAAATGAACGTAATGAAACATATACATTTTGGCCCTCATATCTGGCCAAAACCAGAAGCCCATCCCTGTTCTGGCTTTGCTTTTACTGATAATCGGTCCTTTGGAAAAAAAACGTTTTGGTATTTTTTTTCCTTTTTCTTTTTCTTTGTTTTAAAGTTGAACAGAACGCCTACGCATGGCTGCCACAGCATTTGGAGGATTACAGTTTAAAATCCCCCCAGGGGAGATAGATGTAGCAACAGACTGCGGAAACAATGACAGCGAGCAGAGAAAAACGAGGGAGGGAAGTTGTTTAAAAGACTTCAGGCCAGAAACCAAATGGGCAGAAATGGGGAAATAGTTAACTTAAGATTTGATTTCAGAGACAAGAGAACAATCTATGGGTTCTGAGGAGTACACAGATAAGACAGTGGTTGTTCCCTCACTTTGGGAAACAGGAAGTGACCCTGGGCGGTCCAGCTTGGAGGGTGGGGGGTTAGGGTGATGTCATATCTCAGAAAAGCTGAGGGTGGTGAAAGGGTGGGGGGTATAAATAAAAAGGTTCTGTTGAGGAGCTGTGGGTGGTGTTGGGAGGTGGGGTGTATTGTGGGGCCGGGAGGGTGGGGGGGGTGGTCACTGTGCAAGGTGGTTGCCAGGGCCGTTAGCAGGCGCAGCCGCCCTCGTCGTCGGGGAGCTTGTCCTGCAGGGTGCCGCCCCGGTGATTGGCCGTCAGGCCCTGCTCTCCCTCCACGCTCTCGTTCATCTTCTCACAGATGATGTCCACCAGCCGCTCGAACGCCTGCTTCACGTTGATGTTGTCCTTGGCACTGGCCTCGAACAACTGAAACCCTGGGGAGGGAGAGAGAGGGATTCACATAGATCACTTCAGAGAAAAAGAAGAGAGGAGAGGGACTCGCATAGATCACTTTAGAGAGAAAGAATAAGAGAGAGGGATTCACATAGATCACTTTAAACAGAAAGAATAAGAGAGAGGGATTCACATAGATCACTTTACAGAGAAAGAGTAAGAGAGAGAGATTTACCTAGAGCAAGGGTGGCCATCCCTGGTCCTGGAAAGCCACAGGGTCTGCAGGTTTTTGTTGTTTCTCCACACATAACTGATCCATTAAAGCAGTTGTCTGCACAGTTAGCTCACCTCACCTGGTTTCTTGGGTCTACATCGGGTTTTTTTTTATTAAAAAAAAAAAAAGGTTTCAGATTTTTTTTCCGTTTTTGGTAGCCAATTACACCCTCTATTTGTTTCGATTTACCCTCCCCGCAAAGGTCCTCTGTTCGTCTCTACAAGGCAAGCTAATTCTCTGAAGGCAGCGAACTCCGCTTCTTTCAAGACGGAATTCGCCCACCCACGTTCTGGAGACTCCTTACGAGCCGGCTCACACTCCCCCCCTCTCCCTGGGGCGGACAGCCAAATGCCGCCCCTGATTGGGGCTGAAGACCAGGTCCAGTCTGGTGGAGACACAGGTTTCAAACTGTCCCTGACAGGCAGCGCACACTGTATCGGACCAGCCAAAATATGGTGCGTTGGGCGGCTATGCTATCCTACCCTGGTTGCTGATTTTAAGGTTCAAACAAAAACAAGCAGGGGTCTCAGGTAGCGTAATGGTCAAAGCACTCGCCCAGAATGCAAGTTGCCTACTGCAGCCACGGTTCGATAACCGAATACCAGATACCCTGGCCGGGAGTCCCGATCAGGGGTGGCAACTGGCTGTCCACCCCAGGGGAAGGGGGTAGGGTGAGCCGGCACGAGTTCGCCGAGAAGCGTGAAGGGTGTCTCTAGAAAGTAGGTGGGCGAGTTCTGTCTCAGAGGTGGCGGATCATCGCCAGCCTTGGGGAATTAGCTTGCTCTGTAGTAATGGGCGGCGGGTTCGTGGGGGAGGGCGAATCAAAAGAAATAGAGGGCATAATTGGATACCAAATTGGGAGAAAAACGGGGAAAAAATCTGAAACAAATTTATATAAAACATTTTTTTTTTAAACTAGCATACCCTGTGGTTCTCCAGGACCAAGGTTGGCCCCTGACATAGACCACTGGGGTGGAGAGGTGAATGGGACCTATGCTGCGCATGTGCACGTTTAGCGCTGCCTATCTCATGCGTGTTCAGAGTTACGCACCCAGCTCCTCCGCCAGTCGGTGGCTGTCTTCACTCGGCACGAGTCTCTCATCCTCCAGGTCACACTTGTTCCCCACCAGGATCACCTGGGCGTTGTCCCAAGAGTATGTCTTAATCTGAGTGGCCCTGAGAGAAAGGGAGAGGGGGAGAGAGGCAAAGATGGGCGGTTAAACTGAAGGGAGGAGGAAGAGACACGTCTCGGACATAAGAATAAGATGGGCTGTCCGCCTCAGGGAGGGGGGAGGAAATGAGTCCACTGCATATAGGAGTGGCTCTGGAGTACCAGAGTTACAGTCGACAGGCTTAGCAAGTGCCGTCTCGGAGGAGAGGATACTTCGCCTGTGTCACGGCCGGCCACAAGGCTACGGCAGCGAACTCGCAATATGAGGGGGGGATTGACATGAAAATTGGAGGGTGTAATTTGCTTCTAAATTGGGAGAAAAATTTGATAACATCGGAAACAAATTCTTTAAAAAAAAGAAGAAGAAAAAAGAGGGTAATGATATTTACATGACAGAGAGAGAGAGACAGAGAGCAACAGTGTGAATGGAGACAGAGATATAGTGTATAAGAGAATGGGTGAGAGAGCATTCGGTCAGGGGGAGAGAGTGAGTGACAGTAAGAGATGGGGGAAAGTGAGTTTGGAAGCACAGAAACAGACGGACACATGGACAGACAGGGGGCAGTGTAACATTACGACAGAATGCTCTCTAGGTTGCCATGTTTGGCCTCTCAACCCCTCCCTTCTCACCAGTCCTGCACGGCGTTAAAGGAGTCCTGGTTGGTGATGTCATACATGAGGAGGAAGCCCATCGCTCCTCGATAGTACGCTGTGGTGATGGTCCTGTATCGCTCCTGGCCTGCTGTGTCCTGTCACACACAAAGTGTACCCTTACACAATTTCCTCAAAGATATTTAAGAAAATAACCCATCTTCAGTTGACTCCCATAATTTTCACAACTTTTCACCCACATCATACCTCCTTTTAAAATCCCTTTATCAAACATAAACCACTGTTCATTTATCTAATGAAAACTTATAGCATACTATACACTTGGGGGGGAGCTAATTATCCACTCACTGACCAGTCAGTCAGTCAAAATGGCACAAGCCACAGATTAAACAATAATATGTAACACACAACATCAGAAGTACAGTACAACAGTGAAAGGTCTTATGGGAGTTTATTTCCAGACTGCCGCACTCCGTAGCCTCCCACGTGGTCTAGCGGTTTTAACGTCCGACACTGGCCACGGCGACCGGGGTTTGATTCCCTGTCGCGCCAGAGTCGGCTCTGGCCAGGAGTGCCACCGGGGGCGGCAATTGGCTGTCTGCCCCAGGGAGGGGGAAGGGAAGCCGACACCGTTCGCTGCGCACAGGAGTGGTTCTGGGGTGCCGGAGTTGCAGTCAACAGCACGACGAGTGCCGTCTCGGAGGAGACGATGCTTGGCCTTTGTCACTGCCGGTCACAGGGCTACGGCAGCAAACTACAAGGGAGGGGATTGAACTAAGCACAGCGGGAGTAATTGGCTACCAAATTGGGAGAAAAACTGGAGAAAATCTAAATCAAATTGAAAAAAAACTTTAAAAAAGACTGCCGCACTCCATCAGAGAATTGTTTCTATTTCCATACTTTTTTACGGAAGGAGCAGTGGTCAGTGGGTCCATCACGCCACGCCATGTCTAACGGTGCTTCTACGCACTAAATGCATAAAACTAAAAAGATCGCAAAGAAATGTGAGTGAATCGTGTTGATATGGCAACTATCCCAGACTTTGCTGGAGGTCGCCTGGTAACGTGGGTCTGATTCCTCCATTTGCGTCGGAAGCCTTGACATCAACGGGGGTTGTCCCGGCAACAGTGGGTCACACGAGTCCCTTGTGATTGTGTTCCATTATGACGGTGAGTGCGTGCGCATGTAGACACCGAGGATGAATCGCAGCCAATTCAGACTCTACAATAGAACAAGCTCTCCCGACATAGATAAGTACCTTGAGTAGCCTACATCTGCTCTCAGAAAGTACGTTGGCTCTTGTCAAAGAACTGCTCTTGTGTAGCTGCGTGTGTGTTTGAGGCTTTATAGTTCTTTATTAATTATTTAGGCCCAGATCAATATACCCGCAAAGCACTTTGTCCTTAATTTGGAGTAATGACATTAAACAAATGTTCACCATCACGAATTTTAAAGCAGCTAAAATTCACCCCCAAAAGAAAGAAATAGCAAAATGCTGTGAGATCAAATTTGGGTCTGAAATCCAGATAAAATAACTGTCTAATGTCAGCGCTGTTGATGTTTTGTGCAAGATAACTTAGACAACTTACTATATATAGATCATTATTTACTAGATACATTTTTAATAGACATTAGATACGTTTTTACTACAGTATTTTACGTTTTTCTGTGTACTGTTGTTTCATCTCATTTGAGGAAATCATGTTTTAAATCAGACATACCACCAGCAAGACCATCACCACCAAGATGACAAAACTTTACAAAAGCTCCTGCACAGACCTTAATTTGCAATAATGAATAATAATAAACAGTTAAATCAGTATGATCAGCCCCAGCAAATGAAACTTGAAGGTTTGTAATTTGAAGTGAAATCAAATTTGAAGGCAGATGAAATGCTGTGCCATCTTTGGAGTAAACCACACTCATCCAGTCGTCCTGTGACATCCAGTGGTTCAGAAACAAAGCGGGAGAAGAATGTGAAGAGGAAGTGAGGTGTCCTGTACAGTGCCTGACTTGCTCAAGAGACCGAGAGATAAGTGGAAAAACAGCCCATACAGGCCTTCCCCACAAGGAGTGCAGAGGGCTTTATTGAGTCATAAAAAAAAAAAAATGTAAACTCAAAAAATATATATAATCTCTCCTCCTCAATCACAGAGTGACTTTGAACAAGTGAAGTAAAAAAAAAAAAAAAAAAAAAAATTTTTATTTTTTTATTCCGCATAACTTCCTTGAACTTCCTTAACCCTCCTTGGGTTCAGGAATGGCTTTGGCTTTGGCATGGCTGCCAAAGGAATGAAGCTACGCTATCCGCTATCTCCCGCTCTCATCATACCGCCTTGTGCCCTGCCTGCCCCATTCCTGTGCTGTGTGACCTTACGGGAACCCCACGTTCTCTTGTTAACTGCCATTTCAACCCTTCGATCTCTGTGAACTGCCGACTCTCGGTACGGCGGCGCTCGCGGTTGACTTGGGAGGTGAAGCGCGAGGGAAACGTGGTGGAAAATGTGCACATCAGCGGAAGCACAATAAAAGGTCAAAAAAATGTCCCAGCCCCCCCGCCATAGTTTTTTATTCATTAATAATGGTGATGTCTTTGGCGATTATGTATTTCGTATTTGTTATTTGTACAATTTAGTTATTTGTCTTTGAAATTACGAAATAGTGTAGCATTCTAAAACACACCCAAGCCTCCCCCTCCTCCCCTCCCCTACCACCACACAGGCGACACAAGTAACCCCCCCCACTTACTCCCACTCCACCCATCCACACCTATCCCCCCACTCACCCAGATCTGTAGCTTGACCCTCTTGTCATTTCGGAAGACGGTCTTGACCTTGAAGTCGATGCCGACGGTGCTGACGAAGGCGGAGGTGAAGGAGTCGTCGGCGTAGCGGAACAGGAAGCTGGTCTTGCCCACACTGCTGTTCCCGATGATCAGCAGCTTGAACATGTAATCAAAGTTCTGGTCCGCCGCGTCCTTCGGGGTCTGCTGCGCCTGGCGGTAATCGCTCACCGACGCCATCTAGTGGGAGAGGCACAGAAGGGCGAGGTGGGGCAGGTTATTATCAAGCTAGGGCCTGGGTAATGCCACTCCTTTTAAAGGCTAAGCGAGCACCGTTTTTGTATGGGTGTTGCTAATGGATGGAACAGCTTGCCAGGGCATGTAGCAGAAGCAGAGACCCTTGAGGCATTCAAGGCCAGGCTTAACACGACACGGGATGCTCTCTAAGGACAGTACGTAAACATCAAATGTACATGAGCTGAATGGCCCCCTTCTCCTAATAAAACATTCATATGTTCTCATATAGATATATACATTTCGGTTTTTATTCAATCTTTCATTGACCCGAAGGTCAACTGAGAATGCGGCTTAGCATTTAAAGTGATGACCAGGGGGATTAAGGTGAAAAGGGAGTGCAAGGGGCTGTGTAGCAACACTCAGGGGGATCATATTAGGTCCCACATTTGGGAAATTTGACAGGTTCTATATATTTCTCAAAATCCAGAAGTGTAGGGCACTTAGGTACCAATATCCCAGCACAGGATAATCACAGTTCTTCCTGGTGAGGTCAAAGGTCACGGCAGAGTGATGGCCACGAAAGTGGGTGCCAAATCTATTCTGTGCGTGCTGCACACTTGTTGGTGCATACTAACTAGTGTACCCAGTGATACAGGCTGACACCTATACCAGTAATGCAGACATCTAAAATGGAACACAGCCTGCGCGTGTTCCGGTATGTTGAGTTGTGCCTCTAAGAGTCCCTGTGAGCGTTGGACTAATCAGAGGAGTGAAGAGAGAGCCTCTCAACACTCCCCCCCCAACCCCCCAACCCCTCCTTCCCAGACCAGGTGATAAATCAGTGGGGTGTGACTCCACTTCCCCCTGATGAGGACTGTTGCCCTGGAAACCGGCCCAGAACAAAGGACCGGGGCCCCATTAGCTGGCCAGCCCGAAACAGGCACTCAACACCAGAGACAGCGGTATTGTGCAATGGCAGCCCATTAAAAAAAACAAGCCCCCCCCACAAAGCTTGCGGCCCAGCAGAGAAAAGCACCCTGTCTCGGGCACACTCTTGCAAATCTTTCATCATTTCATTCCTGGCACACACACACAGGCTAACTACCGTGAGTTAGGCAAGAGTGACTGTCATCTAGACTAAACCAAAAAACATGCCTACTCATGTTTTCACCTCTGTGGACACATACTGTAGTGTGCATGTGTTCCATTCATCTGTATATCAATTCCTAAACCTATATACAATATAATATATATTATTACTGTAGGTACATTTGTGTTAGTATGAACTAACAGTTTCATACTAACACATTTTATTCCTGGATTTAACTCTGAAACCACATTTTCCTTGACCAGACAACAACAAACAATGTCTCAAAAAGTGTTTCAGTTTCACACTGCAGGGCCCAGTTTTCAATCAATACATTTATATAAAATAAAAACAACATCCAAATAAAACCCCCCCGAAGAATTTCATGAATATCCTAAGCATCTGCCTCATTAATAAATGATAATGTTTTATAACCTGGCTGACCGGTCTTACCAGGTGGCCTGGAGAGGATGCCTCTCCTCTCCCCACACCCTCTCCACCGGAGTCCCGCAGGGCTCGGTGCTAGGCCCCGTCCTATTCTCCCTGTACACCAAATCACTTGGCTCTGTCATCTGTGCTCATGGTTTTTCCTATCACTGTTCTGCCAACGACACTCAACTCTTTCTCTCCTTCTGAGACCCAGGTCATTTAAACTGTGGCCCCAATGTGAATCAAACCAACAACCTAAGCGTTGTCAGCGCCATGCTCTACCTACTGAGCCACACAGAACCAATGCATGGCTAATAATGTTAGTACTATTTATTTGTCAATGTCCAGCAGACATGATTTGTTTTGTATGGAGCTGCTCTATAATTCAGGGGTCTCGTTTGTGGTGTGAAAATATTATTCACAAGCAGGAACCCATTTGATGGTGCTTTTATTGAGCTACCATGTCTTTTGGGGAGGTTGCTGTTGTTGCTGCTGGTTTTGAAAGAACAGTCAGCCAATACGTATAAGCCTTGTAAAACATTTTTTAAACCGCACCTTCAAAGAGGCACCAACATCACACTCTGAAGGGGGGGGGGGGAGCTTTGATAGAACATTTTTAAAATCATCATTCAACTGTATTCTATTGACCACTATTGCAGATCTTTGATACCGTAGATATAGAGTAACTACGTATATAATGGTCCCCAGTTCTGGAAGGGTGAGGGGACTGGTATTCTCAAATCACAGCAGCTTCCATCAAAATACATATGAACTGTGTTTGAATTTGAAGGAAGCTTCTCGTTTGACCCTACCCAATATGACCGCACTCATCTCTCTCGTTGCATTCAGTGAGCAGAGATCCATTCTAGTAAATGTGTCTCTATACTGTAGAGTGTGCTTTAATGGCCACGCTGTTTTCCTCTCCTGCTTGGAACTGTAAGTCCACTGCAAAGCTGGGTCACATGTCAGGCCGTTGGCAGCTTCCCTCTGCCTCCAAGTCGTGAATTCTTTGGAGCACATAGGCCTACTCACAGAACGCTTTGATGATCAAAAGAGATTATTCCACATAAATGACCGCGGAAAAATTTAACATGGAGGTGCCTGTGAATAATACAAATTATTACAACAAGTCTAACGGTTACAATGCCGTTGTTATTTATTTATTCGTTGTATTAATGAGCTAACTATTTATTAGACAGACATAGGCCTATCTTCAGCATCGTTAATTACTGCAACCTGGTGGCTAGAAACAGAAGTTTAAAAGGCACAGTTTATATTTTAAAAGTTCCTTAGACAGAATGTTCATGTCGGATTTTGAAATAAACAAGACATGTCTGTCTACTTATTTCAACACTCATGTCTCGCACGTCCGTTGTGGCTTAGCCTACAGTCAACATCACACTGTGATAGCCTCTTTGCATTTCCTCTCTTTACCACTTGTTATCGGTGAGATGTGGCTGTGATCATTGTAACTCTGTCCCACCCGTATATGAAGAGAGAAGACATTGTAGAGTGACAAGAGTCCCATGTGTTTACTATGTTTAATTTTTAAACAACACCCTTTTATTTTAATAAAGGGGGCAAAGATATGCAGTCATAAACATGTATTATTCCAATTTACAGCACACGTGAGCTTGCGATGAAAAAAAACGCGATCACCCGAAAACTCGCCTTTCAGCAAATGTTTTTTTCAAAGTTTGTAGATTACACACCTTCTTAAATCGTATTTATTTAATTAATTAATTAAGTCAATTTGTTAAGAGCCAGTGCCATGATGACTGTACTATGATATCCGCAGTCCGCGAGGCGTGTCATATCCTGCTGTAGTACGGTATCACCCTTTTCCCAAACAAATCTACTCCCTCACTTGCACGGCATTACTGTAAAGTGAACGCTACTTTAATATACTGGAAACCATTTGTGCTTTGGTGCTAAGTGCCCATAATAAACATAGCATACAGGCCGTCCCTGTGGCCAAATCCATAATAGGGCTATAGCTCATAGTATAAAATCATAACATGGTATCATTCAGCTAGAACAGAAGAAGTGACTTTCTCAGTGTGTTTTTACTTTAATCGGCATTCCTGTCCTTGAGTCCGGTGAGGCGTTTGTCATGTAGCCTAGTGTACGCACGGTTTGTGCAAGCGAAGTGCAAGAAAATTAACAAGACTGACAATGGACAGAGACAGCCAAGACAAAACGTTACACTCTGCCGACAGAATTGGTCTACATACTTCAGCGTCTACTCATCTCACTAGCACTGCGGAAATGATACTATCATCCAAACTCCGTCCAAGCGCCTTTCAATAGCCACGAATTAAGATAGATGCCCAGGCGCTCAGATGATTTACCGTATGTGTGGTCGCAACTAGCTTGACACTTTCCCATCTTTGAAAGTCGCAGACCTTTGACAGGCACATTATGTTAGCTGTACGTAAACAAGAAATTATGTAAAGCTATATATAGCTTGTCAGTAAGTTAATTTCATTTACACTATTACAAACTGTACAAGTAACTAGCTTGCCAGCAATCTACACGTACTATGCTGTAATAGCAAGCTAATTACTAGCTTGATCGTTTAATATTTTTTCATCCGGACACTACCGCTGTGTAGCTAATAAGCCAGTTACAGTAATAAAATACCGTGGAATAAAACAGCAAGCACACTTTAAAGATCACCTACCTCGTGTTTGAACTTAAGTGAGGCTTGTATACTTTGTTTTTGCGCACCCAGTCTCTGCTTTCTTTCCACTCCCTTCTCTCTCTCTCTCTCTCTCTCTCTCTCTCTCTCTCTCTCTCTCTCTCTCTCTCTCTCTCTCTCTCTCTCTCTCTCTCTCTCTCTCTCTCTCTCTCTCTCTCTCTCTCTCTCTCTCTCTCTCACCCAGTGTGGTCTGTCTCGCTTGCTCCTTTTCCGCTGAGCTGCAGAGAAGGTGGAACAGTGCTTTCCCGGATTTCCTACAACTTTACCTGCTTCGGGAAGCAAGCCAGTGCAATAGTGCCGAGCCTCAAGAAATTGACCCCATGTAGCGGCGACGAAGCGTTATTCATATGAAAAGCAGACACACACACACACACGGAGGGAGGGAGAGAGAGATGGAACTAATAGACGTAAAACGTTGCATTAACGTGCATTTTATTATTATTGGTAGATGTGTTCACTGAATATATTTCACGATAAACCAAAAGCATTTATTTCTGCAATTCAAACTGTCACGGGCACAAGGAACCTGCCACACTTTCCCTCGGCCGGGACAGCACTTCCTTTGTCTTTTGCGCCACAAAAAACAAAAACAAATGACCAATTAAGCATGCTGCATAAAAGGAATTTAAAGCCTTGCAGTTTCCTCATATTCTACAGCA
Organism: Aldrovandia affinis; assembly: GCA_029706075.1. NCBI lineage: Eukaryota > Metazoa > Chordata > Actinopteri > Notacanthiformes > Halosauridae > Aldrovandia > Aldrovandia affinis. The sequence continues at coordinate 824,012 of JAINUG010000054.1, read as the reverse complement.
TTTTCCAGCAGAGGCAGGAATGGGGTGTTGATATACAAGTCAGTTTACATTCTTATTCTTTATTTCCTGCTCCCATCCAGTTCAGAGCGGAAATGTACCTAATGTAAGTTTGTAAAAAGCGGCTGGTGTGTGTGTGCAGCGGGGGCGCGTGCGGGCGTGGCCCCACGCGCTGTAAAACGCGCGTCACTGCTGGGCGGTACCCAGGTGTACGTCGTACAGCGATGGACAACAGCCAGCACAAAACTGGGAGCCACATCACTGGATTACATTTTACATAGGGAAGAATGTCCGCTCTCCTTTTCTTTGTACGATACATCCTGCTGTCTATAAACTAAGTAAAGTAGCTAACAATCAGCACCCAAAGACAGAGGCTAACTTTGTGGCCTATCATGCACTAATGGACATGAGTTTAACGTGCGCAAAGTGTCGCTAGGAGGAAAACGCATAAAAAATAAAGCACACCTGGCACTGGAGGATTCTCAATTCTCTTTACAGGAGTGGGAAATGCAGTCACAGCAGATTCGAGTCTGGACTCCATCGTTGACTTGATGGGAGCCTTGGGACACAGTACTGTAGTTTTAATTTGACTGAACGCAAGTGGGACTAGCTGACTGCCTGATGCTGTCCATATTGACTGAGAATGGACGAAGATACCATAGATTGGAAAATCTTTCCAGATAAGAATTAGAATGGAATAACAAAATGGAATAAGATATCACAGATTGGAAAAGTTGACCTAACTCGCTCACTGTCTACTGTCCCAGCAGCGGTGGCAGTAATTACCCAAATCTTACCACTAGAGGCACCAGCGGGTTTAAAAGGCCTGAAGAGGCGTCACAGCCAAAATCTACAATGCAATGTTTTTGTTTCTTAGAACAAACAATGCACATGGATTAAGAAAAAATACACTTCAGGTGTAACTCATGCCTCATAGAATAATATAATATAAAAATGTCTGAAATTAGCTGCAATGCACACTGTGTCTCAAACCAGTTACTGCACTGCAATATACAGTATATTATTGTTAGGAGCATACATACATGATCAAATGCATATGCAATGCATCCATTAAGATTGAAGATTAGCATCTCACGCTGCATCAATCAAACGCATCAAAGCGTCTTCTGGTTCCTAACATCGCCTTTGTATATTTGAGTGGCTGAGAGATGGACACTTAATTCTGTCTATTGCCAACAGGAAAGCTGTCCGCTGCTGCATTTACTGCCAGGAGAGGAAGAAGGGAGTGGGGGTTGCTGGAGAGCTTGTGTAATATCAGGCCTGGTTATTGCCATGGCAGGGTCCTTAAATCATGCTTCCACTTGCTAACAGAGTAGCTGTGGACACTGGGTTTTTTCCTCATTCTGCACACCAGATTTGTCCTCAGCCCTGTAGCCAGGGTTGCCAGAGACCTGTGATTTTTATCCCTCAAAATATTCTTCAAAATCCCCCATCTTTAATTAACTTCCATGTACATTTTCAAGACTTTCTCCCATTCATCCTTTTAAAATCTCCAATCTACCATTGACACCTATACGATTTACACTGAAACTCACTGCCATTAATATTTCACAGACATGCAGCATTTCTGGCAACGTTGCATGTGGTGCATGTCTTCCGCTCCCAGAATGCACTACACCGGCTCCTCACAGCACACGTCTCTCAAACTATTCCAGTCTCACAGTACTGAGTGCTGGAAATGATCATTAGTTAGTTACGTGGGAGACTGCGGTCATGTGTACAGTCAGCTACTCATATTATGGGATGTAATCTGTGTAAGCAAGAGGCTGGGTTAATTCCTTGGGAGTCGACACATTTCAATCAAGCAAACCGTGTGCTGTGATTTCATAGGATAATGCAGGAGCCCTGAGGGGTGCATTGTGGGTAGGTTCAACACTGAACTGCTTTACTGAGGGAGTGGACTGGACTGGACTGGACTGTGAAGGGAAAGGTAAATTCTGAATAACAAACAGATTCTCTCGTTTTAATAATGTTTGGATGCTGGTCATTTATTCAACGTTTGTGTCTGATAACTGCAGAGTACAAATCCATGTAGATGCACATACAGTAGTTCCTGTTTGCAGTGTAAAGGCAGAGGTTGGGGGGGGGGTTCTTTGATTGTAACCAGTAAAGGGGCCAGGGTATGGAGTGGGATGCAGCTTTCAAACTCAACCTGCCACTGCTACACCCACTTCTGAGGTCATACACTATAGCGGTTTCATAATTCAGTCGTCAGTCTCCTTCACTCTTCAGTCTCACCCTTCTGTCTGGGTACAGTTGCCTGCCTTCCCTCTCATCTGTCAACTCTATCCCCTTCACTCTTCTTATTTTCCTTTCTCTCCACCCCATCAGTTTGGACTGAACCATCCACCCCACCGCCTCTCAGATTAAATTAGGGCTTGCATGCGGTCCAGCTGTCCATTAGCGGCGACATCGAAAGCTTTAATTAAGAGCAAAGCCGAGGGAGACGCACTCAGCACCCCCACCCCATTTCCTTCTCTCCGGGGGCATTTCCGAAAAACACAAAACCAAAAACCCCTTTAGCTCCCAGGAGATTTCTACGGTGAGCCCAATGCGATGAAGCCGAGTGCACCTTGCAGGTGAACCACGGCGGGCAGGCCAGGGGGCGCCCAGCGGCGTAAACCGATTACCTCTTTCAACAAAAGCGTCTCATTGTGGCTTCGTCCCTTGGCGGAGAAACTCTTTTGCACATGGTGGGACGTTTTTGGCGATTGAGACTTTGACCTGACCACAGTGCGACTCTTTATCAACAACAACAAAATAAAACTAAAATCCTATGCGGTCATTTCCAGCTTACATTTCATTAGAGGCATACAATCCATTTTTATAGCTGGATATCTATAAATTTAAGGTAGATAAAGGTAATTAAAGTTTAGGGTAATTAAAGTTAAGTACCCTGTTCAAAGGGTACAACAGCATTGAACCTACAACCTTTCGATTACAAGCCCAGCTCCCTAACCATTATACTACACTGCCGCCCTACCTAGGTTAAGTGTTGATTGGGGTGGGGGCGGGCGGTTTGTGATGAGCATGTGGTACTTGAGTCAATCACGAGACTGAATTACGCTGCACAGTTAAACAGTATGGTGCTGGCCGATTGGCTGAGCCACTGTTGGCACGGACACACTCAGGGTTAGGTTCTGACCGAGGGGGAAATCACTGAAAAGAGGGCTGGCGTTTTATCTGGATACGCCACCCAGGAGCCAATACAGCTTTTACAGATATGCACTAATTGCTTACATAAGCATAAGCAAGAAGTGTATTTGTGCAGCACAATGCAAACGTGAGGCTTAAAGAAAGGAATGAGTTCTATGAAGACAGTGTCCCCTAGTGGTGGGAAAACATCAAACCTAAAAACATATCCAGCTGAAGGCAAACAAATAAAATGCTTCAAATTGCACAAATCACTAAATGGCAAATAAAGACACAAAGCAACCTGTTTGAACTGAGGATAAAGATGTGTGTTTATTACACAAAGATAAAGAATTGACATGTATTGTAAAAAGGGAATGTATGAAATGGATTCAGCCATTTTTGTAATTTCTTTTGCATTAATGAGATGGTGACCAATCTTGTTGTAGTCATCCACCTCGATCACACAAAGTCTATGCAGTGGTAAATATTAATATTTAAAAGGAGGCAAGGCTCATCAAGCAATGGGGGAAAAGAATATAAAAAAAACAATTAAATCATACAAGTAATACCATTTTTTCTTTTTTTTATACTTTCAAGTAAAACAATCCATCGCATTTTTAGACTTGTTGTCCTTTACAACAAGTTTAATTGTTAACTTTGTCCTTAATTGGTTTGTAAATATTTTTTTTCATATTAGACAATAGCAGTCTGACAGGCAGGGAGGGTATAAAAAGGACGATGGATGCTTTGACTTTAAAGTATAAAAAAGTTAATTTAAATTAAATCACACAGGGGAAGTTTGGTCAGACGTACCAAGCATTTATAAATTTGGACTATTCCCTTTTATCCAACCTGGCACGTACAGGGGGAAATACTGGCCCTGGAGTTCAATTTCAAACACTCATCAGCTTTCCCTGCTACATTAACACTCGAGCTCCGGTCAGATCTAGTAGTGGATGGTACACATTAAAGGATAGATCGAACTCAAAAGCATTTAATTTCCAGCGCAGACCAGGTCAGAGAACAGACAGCATTTAAAAATTTTTTAGATGGTGTGCAGGTGGAGTGCAGTGTACACCAGGTTGATGGAGGTGCACACAAACCCCAGTATGTTGCAGAGGTTGGACAGGCCGTGGTAGCGGAAGAAGGTGCTGGAGAGGGCCTTGTACTTGGGGTCCTGCTCCCGCAGCTTGACGTACGCCTGCTTGTTGGCGACCATCCCGACGTCCCCGCCCAGGCTGTGCTCCCGCTCCACCTCCTGCATGCCGAACAGGGCGTCCACGATGGCTGGGCCAAACCACTGCGCGTTCAGGCCAGCCAGGACCACAGCTCCAAAGTACAGGCACATCTGCAGAACATCGAGAGGCGGCGAGTGACAACAGTTTAACAATGCGGTTATTGTCAGACATCAATCGCGGGGTCGCGTGAGTGTGTCATTATTGATTGACGTGTGTACATTAACGATAAAAAGCATCCTTGCTGTAGATGCAAGATAACGGTTTATAGTTGTCATTATAGTCATCTGTTCGGGTGGGAAAGGCCCTTCACGCATAGCACCAGTGATGACATCGTCATATTGCGGTGGCAGTGCAGTATAATGGTTAGGAAACTGGGCTTGTAACCGAAAAGTAATAGATTCAAATCCCAGGTAGGGCACTGACGTTGTAACCCTGAGAGGAGGGGAAAAGTATTGCATTAGTATATACCATAGCTGTATAAATGTGGTGTTGGTGGAAGTTCCCCAGCAGTGCTGGTCTGAAGTAAGTTTTGTATTCCCCCCTTCCTAATGGTTAAAGTTAGGATTTGGAGTTAGCTGGTGCCATCAGTGCCTCTGCCTCAAGCTATGCCTGAAATGTTGCTTTGGAAAAGGCCACCTGCTAATCTAAGGGAGTCATTGGAACTCCACGGGATTTGGTTCCTTACCATTTGCTGCTTCTTCAGCCCAAGTGGCTGCATTGTTGCTGATTTTGCACCCACTTGTGAGACTGAAAAGCCAACATTTCTTTCCCTTAAAATCATGTCAACTTAACCCAAACACACAGTTTGGGTGAAAATATCTACACTGACTCATTTCTGAGCAGAAATGGCCAAATGTGTGTTTCTTTAAAATGTCAGTGTGTTATAAGATGCCAGTTGGCAGTTGATTTATTTTCTTGTCTTGTCTTTTGCGAGAAGAAGCTGGTGTCCTGGGTGTTGGCTTTTATTTAGGCAGATTGGCAAGATTGATCGTGGTTCTTGCGTCTTTGGCAGACAGATTACGTCACGTTGGCTGACACTGACCTGTACAGTCTCCTTCCAGTCCAGCAACTCGCGGGGATGGTACACCGCAAACAGGGCCAGGTTGACGAAGTTGCTACCCAGTAGACAGTGGAAGTAGACCGGGAAGAGCTTGCTCTGGACCAAGCCGAATGTGTGCCGCGTCACCCGAGACAAAAGGACAAAGCCTTGTTTGTGGAAAGGGAGGGAGAGATAGGGAGGGAGAGATAAAGAGGGAGAGAGCGTTTTTTTACTAGGCAGGCTACAACGACCAGGAGATAAGTTTCCACATCACAGTCAACATACCCCATCTCACCTGCTATGAAGGAGACCCACACCTGCATACCCCAAGCGAACGACATCACGAGCAGGTGCAGCACCTTGATCAAATCCGTAGGTTCACCTTCAGTAGCCATGACAACCTGAAATGGAATTAAAAATCTAACAGTGGTGCAGAGCTTCCAACTCTCACGCATTGAGCGTGAGACACACACAAATGACCCTGCTCACACGCCTCACGCAACATCTCCCATTTCTCATACTGTGAAACCCCAAATCCCAGTTTGAGTTTTTTCCCCCCTTAAATTTCTAATAATCACATGTCCTGCTGCTCCCGCACGCACCATTGGATTTTGAGCGCACATGTATAGTAGCCAACCCTGGGAGTGCGATTCGTGCGTGCCGCGGGGTTGCCATGGTGACTTAAATGTACTTGTTTGAGAAGCGCTCAGTCGACGTAACGTCACATGCACTCGATCAACGGATCTGGGTGCACTGCACTGCTAGTGGGACACTGACAGCCATTCTGAGATTTCACAGATTTAGGAGTAGAGGTCGACCGGTTATGGGTTTTTATAGGCTGATACCGATGCCGACTGAAGCTGCTGATAAAAATATTTTATATATTGGCACAAAATATTAGTTCAATTATATTTTTTGAATGTGAATAAATAAAATGTGCAATGTTCGTTTACTTGCATTGGTATTGTAAACGGTCTCAAATCATACTAGAGGGCCGTGCTTGAATAGGGCCAGAGCTCACTGGGATGCAGTCCCGCCACTTAATTTTCAATGCCTGCGTACCGGGACTTAATAGTGCGTCCCTTATAATAATAATAACATTTACAGGTAGGTGTTAAACCTGCTAGGCATTGCTGCCTGTCGCACCTCCAACGGTGCCCTTAGGTCGAAACCGAACACAAAGCTAGACATGGCTCCAGTACCACCCTCTATCCTCAGTTGCATACAAACCTAATCACCTCACCACTACCAAAGATAGGCATGCAGTAGTTTGCCCTGCCCAACCGTCTCTGCCTCTCCCGCTACGCCACTACCACTGTGCAAATACTACTGGCGCTTCTGGACACATCTTCAGTGATGATCCTGGAATCATTGGGTGTTTCGGGTCTTTCAGCATCGTACACCCTCTTCCAGGCAACCCAGCTGTGGTCGATCAGACCTCAGCTTGTGTCCAGATAGCAAAATACTTTGCCCCCTGTGGCTCCCTTCTCAAGGCACAGGCATCTTGGGCTCTCTATGCCAGGGGGGGGGAGAAGAAAATGAACTGGATGTGGCGTTTTGCTGCTGGTGAACATCCTCTGTTTGTAGCCTGCCTACAGACCTTCAAGGTCTCCGCTAGTACCGCTAGTACCTTGCGACACTGCCTTGATCTTGCACCGCTCCTCCTCCATCTTTGTCACTTCTGACACAACCATCTCTTACCTTAGTCAATTTCCAACTTCTCTGTGACTTTTAAGCGGTGAAATAACCAGTTTCCATTGATAATTAGAATATGAAATAAGATCCAGGTCGTAAAAGACTATTCTACACCCAATAATCATATTTCCATAAAAATGCGCTGCAAAATGCATGTCCGCAAGATCCGCAGTGGACTACAATTCCCAGATTGATATATATAGATAGATATCTTGCATACAACTCACATGTGACATGTATGCTAGATAACGTATCACGAAGGCTAGTACTAGCAGCGCGTTGTGGCTAAGAATATAGCGGGGCATTCAAAATAGTTGACATCAAATGTTTTACATTGATAATAGCCTAACTAAAATGTTAGCAGGGCTAAATAATGCATCAGAAAAAAGAAAAAGAAATCAGGATAATCCACTACTGGCTATACTAGCTCAGACACAGTGTCCGGAGAACGAGAGCGGTCCTGTCACACTGTCCCTGTCAATCGCCCGACACAGCAGCAGACCTGAAAAAAGTGAGTCCCTGCACTGCTAGAGGGTAGAATTGGACTAGCAATGGGCAGGCCAGAAGGCAAGTCAGAGAGTAACCTCTTTCATAGGGGAGTTAGATAATAAACTCTTTCATATTCTATAAAAGGTTCATATTGGTAGCCCAACGAATCCAACTCATTTTTTCTAGTTATTTGTGAGAAGAGAATCACACATTCCAATGTTTCAGTTAAAAAACAAATCCGATATCATGTATTTTTTAATCACCTTGCCTGATATAGTATGTTTAAAAGACCTCCCTAAAATGTCACCAGAACTGACCTTTCACAGCCTCTATATATATATATATATATATATATATATATAAATAAAAAAAAAAATAAAAATAAAAATAAAGCTGCTTATATGTCTAGTGAGAGAACAATGGAGGGGGAAAAGGAAATTCCCTCCCCCGCCAAACAAAATCTCACTCTAAACTATATTGAAAGGTTGGCACCCTGATGGTGTTTAAAGCTAGTAGCTATATTCTTGCATTTCCCGCAGACTGCAACTGGTTTTGTTTTAAAGTAATGTCAAAATGAAAGTGAACCCTCGCAGCTATAGTTCGATTGTCACTAATTGCCTTTTCAACATGGTCTTGGATAACGTGAACAACCATCTCTTCTGTGTTCAGCCACAGCTGGAGCATAGTTTTAAAACGGGAATATACTTCGCTATCTCAAATAAACAACAATGTGGTTTCGGTGGCAACCGAGCTATCTTGCTAATTGAGATCATTTGAGGTGCACGTAGGATTGCAAGGGAGGACAGTGGTTTACTCAAATAAAACAACACAAAGCCAGCCTAGTGCTAGCTAGATTAACAACAATTGAAACCTCGCCAACTGACGTTATACAATTCATATGTAGACTTCGTGTTACTAGTTAGCTAACTTCGCTTGCTATCAATATACGATAAATTAGACGAGAATAAAAACTCGTTATAAAGTGTCGTTAACATGTCTCAACGTTTAGCTAAAGTTAGATATCTAGCAAATTAGCAGGCTAATAAATTATTTATTTCAGTTAAAAACCTGTAGAAAACCGGTAATTATAGCTAGCAACTGAATTCTGCCAGTTACCAATATTTTCTTGCGAAAGTTCGCGAGTAGTGTTAGCAGTAACCTTTCCTCCACCACCACACTCTCACTACTAACTCGGACAGCAGCCAAGTCATATGAGCCAAATTAAACTGTGCCTGGTAGATTGCAAATAACGTTTTCGTCCTGTGCTTTTGGATTCACAATACATCGTAAATAAAAGACAACTCGCAAACCGTCACTTACGAAGTAATTGCGTCCTCTTCCCGGTAAACGTTAGAAATATGCAATTGGGATAATTCCGACTGTCTGTAGTGAGTAATGCTAACTTGCATCAGTTGAAAGTTCACCTGACTTCACGCCCTCCTCGACAAACTCGTAACGCCCCCTAACACAAAGGCACCAACCCCCTTCCAATACATATTTTTATTTTCGAAAGCCAATCACAATCAAAAGGCAATGCATTTCGTTCTTTCTACATTTATTATCACATACGGTGTCTCATGGTGCCCAAACCTATTTGCACAATACCTTCCCGGTACACAGAATTTAACTTTTGCTGACCAATATTTTCTACACCCCCAGGGGTTCCACGAGGAGGGCGCAGCTAGTCTTTTTGCCCAATATTAAAAATCGTAATTAATTAAATAACTAAATTAATGAAACAACCGATGCGAGCGAGACACTCCAAAATATTTTTATTTAGAATGCATTGAGACTATTTTTTGTTAATGACGTTCATTGTTTTAAACCTAACTATAGCAGCTGAGATTGAAAGTAGCTGTCTGAAGTTTTCAGGACATATACATACTTCTCACTGGCCTGACCAGACATGTTTCACAGATTCTCCAAAGGGTGACAACCTGCCTAATCAATCTTGCTCTCCAAGATCCTAGATAATCTTTCCAGTTCTGAAAGAATCCACAGACAACAAATAGCATTAGTGCTCTCGAGGCAGGAGTGAGTGGTCTTTGTGTTGTATTGAGTATGATGACCTTTTTGATTTTGCAGTGATTGCCCCAGATAGGTTATGTTTATATGACGTTTCAACAAATATTCTATATACGGAGCAGGTATATATATATCATATAATGCATCAACATTGTGTTAATAATAATAATAATAATAATATATATGCCATTTAGCAGACACTTTTATCCAAAGCGACTTACAGTAGTGAATGCACACATTTTTCAGTATATGTGTTCCCAGTGGGAACCACATATATGAATAGATCAGAATTCGTATTTGTTTAAACTTCTCCAAGGCTGATGATTGCAAAATGTATTTCTTAATTTTTTCAAGTTAATGGATGGCTGAAATGCCGATTGCAAAAATTGTCTGTCCAAAGAAGCTATGACCTATGAACTTCACACGTCTTGTCTTCACATGCTCCACACTCCAGTACAATAGGTGGCGGTATACACGTTTAGTTGTTGTTTTTCCTTACACAACCAGCTAAGACATCCACTGAAGAAGGGATAGCGTTAAGCTCGCAGGTACATAACGCGTGTTACTCAACTATTAATTTGTTTTTCTATATGCTTTTCTGAACTGTCGTTCCTTACGTTTTTATATTTACTACATCGCTTGCTAATCGATTTAAAGAATATATGCCATATGACCCAATCATCTAACTTACTAGCGAGTTTGAAGTTGTAGCTTGCTAGCTATCTGTATTGAAGTTGGTAGACTGTAGCTAACTCCAGCTAGTTACTGCATAGTTCCGTTGGACTAATGTTGGTGATGTGTGACGATTTCCCTGACTGATGTGTGTGTCGTGTGAAATTACTTATTTTAGTGAACGAATTTCGTCTAGTTAGCTTGTGGGGAAGCCGTTACAAACTAAATTATTTTTAACTTTTTCTTGTGTAGCTACACAATTAACATGCTGCTAGCTGGGAATCTTTTGTCGGTCCAAATCAATTATTGGAATTGGAATGTGGGTAGAAAAATCGGAATAAAGGATATATAATTTAATTTAAACTGCACTTTCCAATACTCATTGTAAAATGACTAACATGCTGTTTTTGGATTTTATGGACAGTCGCAAACATGGCTCGTGAATGATAAAGTCAAGGGTAATGACCATCCTCACTGCATGTAAAGAAAAGCCAACGATACATTCGAGAACGGGAAGTTTGTGAATATGCCTACATTCTGTTAGACTCAAACCATGTATTTAAAAGGACAGTGGATGCTTTTTACCCCCTGGATTATATATAGGCTGTATCATCAATTTGAACCATTGGAATTAAATTCTGTTTACTTTCATACCTATTCCTATTTCCCATTATAAAATCTTATATAAAAAAAAGATCATATTACAATTCCCAATTCAACTGCGTTTTCGTACGTTATAATTAAAATAACGAATTGAAGCCCAACCCCGTGAGGGGCCGCCTGGCCTACAAGCCTGTTACCTTTTGCTTAATATTACAGTAAAATAAAAATAGTCCGCTTGGTGGCTTTGTCCAATGGCCACCCAGTGTTTGTGGATCGCTCAAGTTGAATTACGCCCTTGTGATATGATGTCCAAAACATTGTTTTTAATAGCGATTTATTCCAGACCAATCGAGTGCCATGGGACGTCGAAAGTCAAAGCGGAAGCCTCCTCCCAAGAAGAAGTTGACCGGAAACCTGGATACCCAGTTCACGTGTCCATTCTGCAATCACGAGAAATCATGTGATGTAAAAATGTAGGTGTACCAATTTATTTTTCATAATTAAAGTACAATGAAAATGTATAGTACTGGTAAGGATGCTGTTCGGTACTATGTAATTGAATGTACAGTACCACTCAGGGCAATATTACTATGGAATAATGATTATTGATGGTCAGGAAGTTGTCTTATTGAAAGAAGGTTGTGGAACCTCACTGCTTGTTTTGTTATACCTTTGTTGTACCTTATCCCTTGTTTAGGGATATTTTGGAGTTAATTAATTTGCTAAATTGGTTATTACATAGAATTAGATTTTAGTGTTATGATATTTAACATTTTTCAGTGATCTGATATTCTGGCATTTTCTTTGCATAGCCCCAAATTTCGCTGGCAAGCTACCATAGTAAGCATACATTTAAAAATAAATTAAAAAAATGCAACACAATAACTTCAGATGTGTTTTCCAGACATTCTAATTTTTGAGTCTCATTGATATAATGAGGTGTGTGTGTATATAAATATATATAAGCATACATACACACTCACACACATGCACACACAGCTACTTATTTCTGAGAGTTTAATTACAAAATTGGGACCATCATGTGTTCATCTGTATAACAAATGCAAGTAGTCTCTCGCTGGTCCTTTACCCTTAAGGTCCTGGTTCATACAAGACCGAAAGTGTTGTTGTGTAGATTGTCCTTGAGGGCGTGGCTGTCACCCTAGCAATTTGAATTTGATTGCTCGTCTCTTGAAAGGATTTGTGTTGAGGAAGTTGCATACAAAGATACTCTATATGCCAACCAGATATTGACACACAGTCACACATGGCCCAGGGGATGACTGTGACCTAAGGAAAGGAATCCGATCATTCTTGTGGTCATTTTGTAAAAAATATCCAAACATCCTTAGTGGGAATGGCAGTAGGCCTACTTGTTGCTGCAGTTATACCAATGTATCTAAACTACTTTTAATCTTTTTTTCTTTACAGGGAACGCAGTAGAAATACTGGAATAATATCCTGTACGGTTTGCTTGGAGGAATTCCAAACCCCCATTACCTGTATCCTTCTGTACATCCAAATAAGCTTGTGGATAAAGTGCACATATTTGAGGCTGCTGCCCATCTGAATTGATGCTACACTTTTTGGCTGTAAATGAACTTAAAACGGGGAAACAACGGTCTGCTTGGTGGTTTATCGAGTTCCAGTGTGTGGCTGGGCCCCACGGTTTGGTGTCAAATCCTGACCATGCAAGTACCAGCTGTGGCCAGCAGCCCCGCCGCGGGGCGGTGCACAATTGGCTGTAGCATTGGTTGGTGGGACGTTTGTGTTCTGTGACGCACCAGCTGGTCATTCGGGTGCTCACAGTCTGTCTGCACAAGCTGCACACACTATGTGTGCTCCTACGACTCAACGTCTGTGCGAGTGGACTGTGGAGGGGAAAGAAGCGGTGGCTTGAGATCACGTTTTCATGTTTGAGAAAATAGGGTAACATTTTTTATTTATTTTATAAAGGGAAACTGAAGATCAATTATGCAAGTTTCAGCTTTAAAAAAAATCTAAATGTGACATCTTGAAGTAGAATACCCACTTGAGTGCAGAAGCTTCACCTAGTAGCTTGATCAGCAGTGTCCAATCTTTTCTTTTCTGAGACGGGTCAGCACAATGTGTTTAGTGATTGCATGACTAGTTTATTAGTTGAATCTTTTTGTTTGTTTGTTTGTTTGTCCCCCAATCCTGGGCTAGAACAAAAGCCTGCACCCACACAGGCCCTTATACCATATTGGACACCCCTGTTCTAGATATTTTATTTGTAATGTTTCTGATTTGGGCATATGATCCCCTCTGTCCAGAATGGTGACAAGTTCCACCCTCTGTGTCTGGAGCAGAATGCTAAGGAAGTATGCTGTGTGAAGTACAACCGGACCTGAGCTTTATTCATTTAACTTAACATGCCTCTCCAGATCTTTCAGAACCAGTGGACGTCTACAGCGATTGGATAGATGCTTGCGAATCAGCCAATCAATAGCAGGCCCTACCGACATGAGAAGGCTTGGCTTGGTCGCAGAAGAGGGAGCAAGATTTTCAACAGCTGTAACACCCAAGTGCAGTAGCTGCTTTTCCATTAGAATGGTTCACCAATTTTTCTTTTTACCTTTGAGTACTTGTGTGCAAAACACCCACCAAGACAGGTCTTTCCCAATTTGCTTCTTGTTGAGAAAGGGGTATCGTGACTTGTGCAAGCCCCACACGATGTGCTCAGTGAAGGCCTTGGAGATATTTTATGAAATGGGATTATGAAATTAGCCAGCTAACTTCACTAAATATGTTTGAATTGGGTGAAATTCAATTGGATGAAATCCTGTGGGGGTTTTTCCCCAAAAATATTTACTAAAGTTAGCCAGCTAACTTAAGTCGTGCTTCATGTAATATCCCCCTAGTTAATCTTCAAATGAGTGTTGTTTTTATGAAAGCCAAGAAAAATGGCCACTGTCTCCTTCCGGACTGTCGATAAACTGTAAGGTCCTTATAAAGCCGACTCATTTTTATGTACGCAGTTTGGCAAGTCGCACAACTTTAAGAATTGACATTGTAAAGCTGCATGAATTCACGCCGATTGGAAACGTAGCTACTGCATCACGTATCCCGAGGGCTCCACGACACCGAATCAGCCTGGAGTCTCGGCGCGTTCGCAGCTCCTGTAGTTAATCCAGTTGCAGAAATCATTTGGATTGGAATCTAGACGGCTTCGGTTTTAAGTTTTTCTTAGTTTAGATGCTTGCATTTATGGGGCTACTCTGCCCCAGTCCTGAAGTGCTGCAGTCTCTGCAAAAAAAGGGGGGGTTTCCGTTGACACGTGAAACCTGTGGCGAAATGTAGGCCGTTGGAAATGCAACTGTGACCCAGAGATTCGTCGTAACTAGCGTCCGCCTTAAAATTAACCCAATAGTTGTATTTAAATTCTGATTATGTTTTAGTTGTCTTTCCTTTTTATGAGTTATCATGTGACCAAAAACAGTAAATTTAGTTTATTCACAAAATGAGTGTTTGTTTGTTTGTCCCATCTATTTCTGTATCTAGTTCTATATAAAAATGTAAAAAGTTGTAGCAGTATGCAATATACACAGTAGTGAACAGCCAGAAATGTCACTCAAGTTTTCTGTTGTTACTGGGTTAATTGTACCTACCTTTTAATGTTTCATACACAGAATACACATACACACTTGCCTAGAGTGTAGATGGACGGGGTTCGATTCCCAGTCTGACTCTAGCCGGGAGTACTGCTAGGGGGCAGCAATGGGCTGTCCGCCTGCCCCAGGGAGGGGGGAAGGAGTACAGCTAGGGGGCAGCAATGGGCTGTCCGCCTGCCCCAGGGAGGGGGAGGAGTAAGCCAGCAATGGGCTGTCCGCTTGCCCCAGGGAGGGGGGAAGGAAGCCAGCTCGAGCTCGCCGCAGGTACAGAAAGCTTCCCTGTGGTACGAGTCAAAATCACAGGTGACGGCTAGGTGAGTTACGTCTCGAAGGTGACAGTTTTTGCCGCCATCATCACTGCCGGTGCCCAGAGTAATGGCTATTTCCGTAGTTGTATTTGGCGGGTTTGTGGGGGAGGGAAATTGAAACAATAGAGGGTACAATTGGCCACCAATACGGAGAGAACAAACGGGAAAATCTAGTTTAAAAAAAAGGTTGCTAGGAACCAGGTTAGTGGAGCAATACTTTCTACTAATGAAACTACAGTATTCTACAGGCCAATATTGACATACGGTTTTGCCTCCCAACGATGCTTCCAGTTTACTGAAGCATATTTCCTGATTTTATGGATCATAATAATGGATTGCATTTATATATCCTTCTCAACGCATTGTGCAGTGAAGGGGAGGGTGACCCACCTCAACCACCACCGATTTGTAGCGCCTACTCACCAGAACGCTCGCCACATGTCGGAGGGGAGAGAGAGTGATTTACTCTCCCTTACTCTGCAATGTGTGCCGTGGAATCTTTAACAGCCGCAGTGAGTCAGGGCCTCGGTTTTACGTCTCATCCGAAGGTTGGCGTCTATTACAGCACAGTGTCCCCATCGATGCATTAGGCCGGGCTTTGGGTTTCGCCCCCTTAGCTTCAGCCATCAGGCAGGAGAGAGTTAGAGTGGTATAGCTGCTGGTTAGGCTACAAAACATGACTACTGCAACAAATAAATAAAAACATTTTGTTTTGGTATCTAAAGTGTTTTATTAATATTGCACCTTTTTTTAAGTCAATACAATGGAAAGATCTTGGAAATGTGGTACTGCTCTTTTTTTAATCAAAGCTACAGCCCCAGCCACACTTAAAATTGAACATTTTAAGTGTTACATTTTGTCAAATCGTTTTGCTATTACAGTTAAAAACAGCATTCAGCTAACTGCAACAAGCTTATGTTACATTGCGCTCTTTTCTGTTGCAAACTCTGGAGTACACATTTTTCATAAGCTCAAAACATCAGGCGATAAAAGAACAACATTCTTTCAAGAGCACTGGCCCGAGAGGAAGGAAAGCCTCCCTCCGCAGTTGGCATGGTGACCGGTCAACTGACTGGACAACTGTCCCGACTGGACAACTGACAAGAACCAGGAAGTACAGGTTCTCAACTACATGCCTATCCCAGCCCCTGTGGCCATCACAGTATTGTAAGCGCAAAGGTCACACACAAAAATTCAGCAATTCACGTTTGTGGACATTTTAATAAAAATTAAGTAGTACGATATGAATGAAGCCTTAACATGCATCACCGAGCATTCAAATCCAAGAACCCTCCACCCTGTCCTTGAGGCTAGCTAAGCTTTACCGCCGACCAGACCTGGGATCTCAACAGTAATACTGTGCGTTTCACTCTGCAAGTATTCAATACGTTTCATAAAACCTTTGCATTTTAATATCCGAGTTGTCTTTTTAAGCAATCGGACATTTCCCTGTAATTAATTAAATACTCATGACAGTCCAAGGCAGTGTCAGATCTCAGTCCAATCATCATCATAATGGCAGTATTGTGTACTGTACTGTGTAAATGACATTACTGAACACACAGTAAAGATTTACACTGGTGGGGGTGGGGGTGGGGGTGGGGGTACCACGCCTAAAAGACAAGAAAGTTCAAAGTAGTTCCAACGCTCATTCATTTGACTTTAGCTTAAGGTCAGAAACTGTACAAACACTAAATATAGAAGTAGCGGTGCGTGGGTTTAAAGCTGAACGCACTATCAGTGAGAGCAGAAATGAAAATAGACGTGCAAAATTGGGAACCACCTCCATATTCCAAAGTCTGCAGATATGCACACCAGCATAGGTCAACTGAAGAGTGAGGAAATTCACAGCCTGCATCTAGGAGTTGCTGTTGTTTTTTTCTTCTACATTTTATTCCGTTAAAAAATTAATCTTGAGGTCATCACATCATTTTGAGTCCACCTAGAGGTGCCAGTTGTTTTTTTTTGTGGTGTACTTGGGACAGAAAGCAATCTATAACACTGTCCAATGAAATAAACACGCCACGACACGAATTTGTATTTGGAAAACGGAAAGTAAAATAAAAAAACTGTCAAATCAAGACAGTGGATGGTGGGGGTGGGGGTATTAGGTGAAATATATATATATTTAAAAAAAATACTACCCTCACTTTCCCACAACCCCCCCAAAAAAAAGTGAGGTTGGGGATGGATTGAAGGAGGAAGGGAAGGGGGCGGCTCTGAGCACTCAATTTGAGAAAGGCAAGGCAAGATGGACCCTGCCCCAGGGGGTGTAAAAACGGTGGCGAGAGCACGGATCCTCTCGCAGGTCAAAGGAGGAGGATGGCGGAGGGTGGAATGTGGGGCCGGCCACACGGCCCTTAGTCAGAATGGTTGTGGTAGTTCTGCTGGCTCTCATGCCCGTGCTCCTCCTCGCCCTCCCCGTTGCCCATCCGGCCATCGGGGTTGACGCAGTACTTGCTGTCATACACCTGGCGCGGCAGGCCGTACACCGTCATGCCCATCTGGGATGCCATCTTGTTGGTGCCCATCTGCAGGGAGACGGTGGCCATGTCGCAGGGCTCCAAGTCCAGCTTCTTGTCGAAGATCTGTCGCTTCGTGCCCGGGGCGGTCATGCCAGACTGCAGGGGGGGGACAGAATGCACAGATGTACATTGGGCCTGGTGCAAACAATCACGACTCAACGACTTTTTCATTTTCAACTCAACAGAGATTGAATTCTGGTGGTGACTAATTGCCAACGCATTGTGGATTGGCCTTAAAAAATGATGTAGACCATATTCCATGGCCGTCTCAGTCAACAGATCTCAACCCAACGATGTAAACCATGTGCCATGGCCATCTCAGTCAACAGATCTCAACCCAGCGATGTAAACCATGTGCCATGGCCGTCTTAGTCAACAGATCTCAACCCAGCGATGTAAACCATGTGCCATGGTCTTCTCAGTCTACAGATCTCAACCCAACCGTGTGCTTATGGGAGATTCTGGAGCAGCGAATGAGAGAGCGTTTTCCACCAGCATCCACAAAACGCCAAATTATGGAATTTCTCGTGGAGGAATGGTGTTGTGATCCCTCCAACCTCGCCACAGATTTTAAAATGTATTCACAATGTATATAAAAATCCAATTTTATTTGAATGCACCAATTAATTCCCGGCACATTGTGTGTTGCCTTTAAATGGGGCTGGCAGTGTGGTGTAATGGTTAGGGAGCTGGGCTTGTAACTCAGAGGTTGCAGGTTCAATTCCCAGGTGGGGCACTGCTGTTGTACCCTTGAGCAAGGTACTTAACCTGAATTGCTTCAGTAAAATATCCAGTTCAAATAAGTTCATAGTGTCTATATTTACTTAGATCATAGTTTTCTTATATATCAGACACAAGTTATATTTTCCTACCTGCTCGGCCCCGAGCAGGTAGGAAAATATAACTTGTGTCTGATATAGAAGAAAACTATGATCTAAGTAAAATATCCAGCTGTATAAATGGATTGTATGTAAAGAAATGTAAAACTGTGTAAGTCGCTCTGGATAAGAGCATCTACTAAATGCCTAAAATGTCAATGTAAATGGGAACCGTAATCATACATATTAAAATTCATGAAGGGTAACAAATTCATCAGCCCTTTGGTTCAACATGCAACTGTGTGTGTGTGTGTGTGTGTGTGTGTGTGTGTGTGTCTGTGTGTGTGTGTGTGTGTGTGTGTGTGTGTGTGTGTGTGTGTGTGTGTGTGTGTGTGTGTGTGTGTGTGTGTGTGTGTGTGTGTGTGTGTGTGTGTGTGTGTGTGTGTGTGTGTGTTTACTGGAGAATAACACTGATGCTAAAAAAAGAATTTTAATCCATGGAGCGGCACAGCAAGAGGGTCTCTGGTTCGAATCCCGGCCGGGGCCTTTCAGTGTGGAGTTTGCATGTTCTCCCCGTGTCCATGTGGGTTTGCATGCTGGGATCCCCCACTGATAATGGGTTACATAATTCAAACATTACACCCTTTATGAAAAGCATTCCAAGTTGGATATGGAGCTATATGTAACATGACCATGTATGGCACTTGTAGCTTCAAAGCTATAGGAGGAGGTTAAGAGTTTATGTTTTTTTTGTAAGATTTTGTTTCTGATTTTATCCCATTTTCTACCAATTTAGTAGCCGATTAGATCAGCTATTTTATGTCAATCCCCCCCTTAGTAATATGAGCCGTAGTGATGAAGGCGAGGTAACGTCTCCTCCGAGACGGCACTCACCAGGCCGTCGACTGTAACCCGGTACTACAGGGCCACTCTTATTCCCTCCCCCCTCCCTGGGGCGGATATCCCCTGACGGGGAATCGAACCCTGGTCTCTGTGGCCAGTGTCAAACGTTGTAACCACTGGACCACGTGGGAGGCCCAAGAGTTTAAGTTTTTGACAGGAAAACACAACCATAGTAATCCAATTACAGCACATCTGTAGACTTAAGACTTCAAAAAAGTCTTAAAAGCCACCTGTACATGCTCAGGTGACAATGTTGAGATTGTCAAACAGACTCGCTTCTGGGAATCAATAAATCAAGCGCTGTTTATTGCTTGCACATTGGAGAGGGAGAACGCCACGTGTTCATGTCAAGGCGTGATTAAACTGGGGGGGTTGGGATGGAGATTTCTCTGCTGTGAAACGATAAAACAGTACAATACAAAAAACTATAAAAACCTGTAAAAATACAGGCAGCTTTACCTATTGTTGGTGATATATAGGAATATTCATTGTGCAAACTGTACTGTATAGACGCAGAAACAATGACTATGCTCCCACCTGATTGGCTCCCTTGTTGGTGCCCATCTGTAGGCTTATGGTTGATTGGTCGATGGGATTCTCCATGCCGGACTTCGGATCGTAGAGGTGACGTCGTGTACCGTATGAGGTCATGCCTTTCTGGCTGGCAAACTTGTTAGTGCCCATCTGGGTTGAGAGGTAACAAGGGAAGTGCAACAGTTTGAATAGTTGGTTATCAATCCTTTATGACATTTCAACTGCTCTGACACATGGGTTCTCTTGCAAACTTTCATCTCAAGGTCCCCTGAAATGACCACCCTGTGACTGAAGAACCCCACCTCTATAAACACCTTCATCCAACATCCACGATAGGCTGCATTGCAGTGGGTTATCAATACATTACATGTGCACGTCTAAAACGTGATGTTAATATATCATGGGTCTATATAAGACATGTAACTATTTAGTAACATGTAAATATTTAATAATTATAACCATCACAATAATACCAAGTATATGCAAAGACAAGATTTAGGGGTGAGGACACAATGAGGCTTTGCCACTGGCCAACAGGAAGCAGTTCGATTCGGATCGAACCGGATAAATCCGGATCGGAGTGCCTCACTGACCTGCAGCCCGATGATGTTGCGTCCCTCTTTCAGCTGGTCAGGGTTGAAGTGCCGCTGCTGTTTCTCTGCATATTTCACCCCCAAGTCGCATTTACATTCATAACCTTTAGACTTGGCCTGGAGACAGAGGAAGCCATAGCATAGTTATTGTGCTTTCTGTCTGCCACCACTGACAGACGATAGAGATAACATTTACACAGTCAGACAAAGACAATAACTGGGGCAGAAAGATATTTGGTCTCTACAAGAGACAAGAGAGGTCTACCACATCACAATATCGACTGAACTTTATGGATCGGGGTGAATGGGTAGCAGAATGGTAAAGATGGTAACACTGCAATTACCTGAACTTTCAACAAAGAGTGTGGCCCGTCAGACAGAATGAAAGACAATAATAACAGTCAAACAGAAATCAAGTGGCGTCTAAACCGTAACGTAAAACGGTACCACAATATCTTATGTACATCATATGAGATATGCATTACTCACCATTCCTGCCAGGGTAATGAGAGTACTCTGGACCTGGGTGTGGTTCATGTTCTCAAACAGGTCATTGGCTTCGAAGATGTCGTGGAGCTTTAACCCATAGTCGGTGATGGCTCTGACAAAATTGCCAATATTTTCTAACTGCATGGTGAAGGAAAACGGAGTCAAAATAAGGGATTTAAAGTTAAAACAAACTGTAGACATACTGTATTTGATACCCTCAAAAATAGTTATTGTTCAGTTTGGACATTGTTGTTGTTCAGTCTAGCCGTCTTTCATCCAAGGCCTCTAGTCCCATTAAGTACCGCTGAGTCTTCAGATAAAATCATCCCTGTTTTCTTTTGTTGCTTTCAGTGGATGTTTTTTTCTTAAAATTCTCATCAGCATACAGCAGGGGTCTTCAACTATTTCTTCATGGGGGCCAGATTCTTTTTCAAAATGACACATTCGGGGGCCAACATAATCCACATACTTTTAGTTAAACAGTGTATGATTGAGGCGTATTGTATATGTGTATACAAAATAAATGCCTTCTTAAAATATGCATAGCTATTAGGCTCTGAATTATTCTGTTACAAGCGGGAGGTATGCTGACACAGTGCAGACACTCTCACAAATTGACAACCCAAAAAATTCACTGTGACCAATCATGTATGCTCACTGCATTGTGCTTCCAAGCCAGAATCGTGTTTTGCCTGCAAATATGAGACAGTAGAAAGGCCGTGGATTGGTCCCCAGGGCTAATCAATGGATCAATACCGTTTTGGGGTTGAAATTTGCGAAGCAACAAGACAAAAAAAAAACTATGGGAAAAAAGTGTCATGGTGTGGAAGGCCCCATTGATGAAAAGAGGAATGCAAACGCATCGTTTTTATATTTTTATTTTTAAGAAGGCACTCTACCTGGTGCCAATTCTGTGGGGAGTTGCTGATCTTTCTCACAGATCCCGGCTGAAGCTTGTTGATTAATCTAGAAAGAAAAAAAACAACACACACACACACACACACACACACACACACACACACACACACACACACACACACACAGAACAACAGTGAGAGAAGATTTACGAGAATGAAGAGAGAATGGGCCAGGTCGACACATCTTCACTGCCAGCAGTGATCTGCCAATAATGGCGTCATCGTTTTCTGTAATTGACACTGCTGTTACCAATGAAAACAACAGAGGGTAAGTGGGCTGGATGGTTCAGTGCTGCTGAAATCTGAAAAGCGTCACAGGAAAAGGCTGTTGGCTAGGTACTGTCCGCATGCAGCGGTGTGCCCCGGCGTTCTGTCGCCTTTTTCGGTGCATTCCCACCCTTCTACCATGACTCCTCTGTCAACTATCCATCCCCAGGTCAGCGTCAGCTCAGTTGCTGTTAGCACTTGTGATTCATAATGATTCATAATTGTTGGTCAGGGACCTGCATCCACATAGTGTACAACCACCCTAGGATATTCAACACCTTGCATTGATGAATCATGTGACTGGCTGTATATATTTAATATATTTAATATATTTTGTACTTTAATCTTAAAATGCTCTGCATGTCACCCTGGGTGGGTAGGTAGCTAGGTAGTTAGATAGATAAATACATGAATAATTCATAATAATGAACTTCTGCAATATTGCCACAGATTCTTTAGACTTACCAGATAAGATACTCAGCTTGTGTTCCTTCTGTCCTCTCTATTTCTTAATAACAGGAGGTTTGTGGTTGTTAACAGGAGTTTTTGGTGCTACATCACAGTACAATACATCCATTGCAAGGTATTGCACTTGGTCACTCGTTTTCGGTTTTAACGGTTAGGAGACAGAACCTTCAATGTTAAGAATAGAGAGCTGAGTAGCTGGTGAGTGTAAAGAATCTGTGGCATTTTCCACTTATGATGTATGAGGCTGTAATGGATGACATCCATCTCAGCCACCCTGTTCCCCTCACTCACTCGCACAAGATGATGCCGTCTTTTAGCCCCTCCATAAAATTGTCGGCGATCCTGTGCCCCGTCACTTCCTGGATCCACAACCTCAGCTCCTCCTCCTTCCTGGGGTCATACTTTTGAGCCAGCTGGAGGGGGGGGGGGTGTAGAGTTGGGTTAGAATAGTTTCCCTCAGTAACCATTAGGCAGACGCTAGCTCATGATGCAATGGGGATCACATGGTTGTGGGACATAGCCATTTAATATATATATGCCATTTAGCAGACTTTTTTTATCCAAAACGACTTACAGTAGTGGATGCATACTTTTTTTTCAATATATGTAGTCCCAGTGGGAACTGAACCCACAACTTAAGCGTTACCAATGCCATGCTCTACCAACTGAGCCACACAGAACCACATAGTGGGGTGTAATGGCTGAATGAACACGCAAGCCTTGTGTCGGATTCACATTAAAACTTTCAACGCCAAAAGTCAAAGGTTATTTTTTAGCTCAAGGGTTTGCCAGACTGGCAGACCAGCAGTAGAAAAAGCCAAACTATTTTTATGTTTCCACTAGCAGAATTTAATACCATCAAACTTTTTTTAGCAATTTTGTCTTATTTTTTATGTTTCCATAGCAGCTGTGTTTAGCAGCTGTGTTTCGGTTCGCTGCCATGTTTGGAGAGATGAGTAATATGCTCCACTAGTGTTTGCCATGGAATTTAGATGCGCCGCAAATGATCATCAAATCAATGGAAACACTGATTGAGCGCATGCAGTAAAAATGGAAATCGGAATGGTCGCACATTACAATAGAACGGTCACCTAAAACTCCTAAAAGAGCTATACAAAAGCTGATATTTCATTCTCATTAACATGCTATAGCTTGTTTATAATGGTATTATGAAGTTGCACTTCTTGATAAGTGTGACCAGCATAATAAACAGAGAAAATGGAAAGGGAGAATCTGGAAACGTATCTATTTTTTGGGATCATGGAACAGGCAGTCACCCTTAGGCCCGGTGCCTTACAGAAAAGAAGAGCAGGTGATTGTCCAGTGTCTAGAGGGCACTCCTTAGTTCTTCACTGTGGCTGCGCTTTGTACTATACACACATGTGGGGCTATTCCAGACAGCTACCAGCCCTGCCAGTGGACTACGAGGTGGGTATGCAAATGACAAGCAGGAGAACAATTCGCTGTCATACTCCCATTATTTAATCACAACAAAAATGTTTCTATCTCTGACCGTATCATGTATGTATCACTGTGTTATTCTCTTCTTCATCCCCCCACCCCACCAACCCCATCATCCCTTAAATTTCCTGCTACAGGTTTCCATTCCTGTCAGCATCACTGTCAAATCTGAACTACCACAGTAAATGAGAGGAAACAAGAGGTGGAGAGAAGGGAAAAAGCTCCTTGGGATATTCCAGCGTGGAGAAAGACCAATTCACCATTTTCCTTGCATTTCCTTGTTGGCGACCCGCACCTAAAAATGTTGATTCTTGGCAGCCTGCTATTCTCCCACCCTCCTCTTGCCCTCTCCCCATTTAAGAAATTCTTATGGTCTCGTACAGAAGGGGAAGAGATGGGGGAGCCAACACAAACGGGTATTTCAAAGCAAGCAGAGCTTGTGTTCCTTCCAGTACAGAAATCTGCCTCTCTTCTCCCTCTGTCTCTGTCCCTTTCTGTCTCTCTCTCTGGCCTGGCCCAGTATCTGTAAGCCGTGCACAAATGCAAACCAGGTCTGAGGGGAAACTGTCAGTGTCCGTTGTCGAGACTGTCAGTGGCTATAGCCTGCCAAGGAGTTATTCAATGTTTTTTTTATTGGACTGTTTGTTTGTTATTTTGGTGGTTGGACAGGGACCTCCATCAGAATCCCTTCTGGCTTGTGCACTGATTGGTCTTTTTCCCATTCTTAGGAACTCCCCTCGGCCTCAACAGAGGTCACCCCCAACCCCCTTCACCTTTGCATATCTTTTCATAACCATGCCAAACTGCAGGGAGGGGTATAATGACAGGAATGTTTGAGGGCAAAAAATCACTCCTGATCTTCTGTACTGCACTGAATAGAAATCACCACCAGATCTCTCAAATTCGAACATTTTTCGGAAGGGAGAAATTGTGAGAAACAGGAAAAACACCAAAAGCCATTTCAGCTCTGGCTTCTTCCACACTTTTTCCTCTGTCGTGCTGTACAATGTCCACGATCTACTCACTGTTCTGCCTCCTGCTGGTCTCTCTGATGCCCCACCTATTCTAAGCTACTTGCCACTGGAAGGCAAGGCCTCCTTAAAAGGAGGCAGGAGACACAGAGGCATCTGACTGCCTGGGAAACATCACCCAGAGCTTTAAACCTGGCATCCCACTCTCAGGGGCCATTCCCACCACAAAATATAACTATAACGTGAACGGTAACAACTATAAATATTTATTTCAAATCTACACCAAGAATGTTTTTTATCATTAATGTGCATTAATCAACAGTAAACACTCACGCAACCCCACAATTGATTGTTGATTATCGTCTGACAATAACTGCATTATTAAACTTCACTCATCGTCTCTCGAGACTGAGAAAAAACTAAAAGAAAGTATGCAGGCCAAATTGTCGCTATTGCTATTGTTAATTTTTTTTTGTATAATGCATGCAGGTCAAACATTTTCCAGACTCTTTATAAAACAATGTAGCATAAGATGCATTGTACAAGTGTGCAAACAAATTAGATGCCCTCATCAAATATGCATTAGTTATTACTTATTATTATTATTCTGTCACTAGTGGGAGCCATGCTGACACTGCAGATGGGTGTCAGCCTAAATTTTTGATACATCTGAATAATTTTTTTTTCCCCACCACTTCTCAAGGAGTCAAGAGGGTTAAAAGTCCAAGGCAGGCCGCATTTGGCCCCTGGGTCACTTGTCGAAAAGGCCTGGTCTACACTCTTCCTTGAAATAGCAGGTGTGTGGAGGAAAAGGTTAAATAAGTTTAAAACATTTTTTAAAAGGTTCACTTCCTCATAATGTCTTTTTCGTGGCCACTTTACTGCACAGCATGCTGGCATACCACCTCACATCAGATGAGGCCCTTTAGCACTTCTAGTTTGTCAGGGCACAAACTAGGGTATCCGTAGCATCATGAATGACGGTTAACAGGATTGCGATTCAATACCTCAAATAATATTACTATAATACACTTCAAATGACAAAATGGAATCAAAAACACATTGACAACCCCATAATAAAAAAAGCAAGACTTGGTTTGAAAGTGCTTTTTAACTGTCTATTCTTTTTTTTTATTGAGCCTTGATGAATGTATTTGAATGGAAGAATCTTCTGCACCTTCATGTTCAAAAGTAAACATACAGTACACAGACTGAACAACACTGTGTAATTATGTCATCTTAACAGAACAGTGTCCACAAAATGTCAACTCCTGTAAGGTTATTGAAGTTCAAATAGTATAGGCATATAAACAATATTTGGGGTCAGAGTATCGATACAACGTTGTGAAACATAGAATCACGATTTTCAACTGAATTGATATATCAGCATCGCCCTATTATTGTACTGTACAATATCCACGTTTGTTGTAACGTTACGTCCTCTGCTACACTGAACCTCATATTTGCATAACATGCACAAAAGCAATGTATGTTTGTAAAAAAAAACACAAACATTGGACAGAGGTCTCGCAATGGCTATTTCAACCATTCCTGTAGACAAGTATTTCTAATATTACACGTATCCACAAGAATAAAAGCATCACAAGTCTCTCTCTCTCGCTCACTCTCCCTTTCCCCTCCTTTTGTCTCTGTCCCGTATGTCAAATAAGACCGAACAACGGCCGCTCGCGAAATGAAACCAAACGACGGAACGGTGATAGAGATGACGGTGGCGGTGTGCTATGCCTCGTGACATGGGAAGCAGGGGTTCTAGAACGTTCTCTCTGACCCCCCCCCTCCACCCCTCCACCCCTTGTCTGAATGGCATCCAGAATAACAGGGGGGAGAGAGAAGCGCACAAAGGCTGTCGGCACGTATGATTCAGAGACATTCCGTCCGCCGCAATAAGGGCTTATTGTGCCCCGCTGTCATGCAACGCACTGGACAAACGAGAGAGGCGAGAGAGAGAGCCCCCCTTCGCTCACAGCATATGCTCAAAACCCCTTCTCTCGGATAGCGGGGGTGATTATATGCACTATTCCATTTTATTCGGCCCGCCCAAGCGCTTAAAAGAAAGCGGACGAGCTAGGCTCAATTTTTGAGGGGGACGTGCTATCAATCTGTCTAGTTTAAATCCTGTCACTGGCTGAAATAAATTCATCATTGGTTTGACATAAACAGCTTGTCGATTGGGCCGATAAAGGCCATGCTCGTATGGGACGGCAGGCACACTAACCGACACGGGTCTGAATTCGGTAAGGGCCATGTACCAACGGCCTGTCAACGCAATTACATTTATTTTTATGAAGCAAAAATGTACAGAAGAATGGGTCTCTTTGGTCAAGAAAGCCAAGGCACTTTGTGATAAAAATGTTAAAACCTTTTTATTAAAGAGTGGCTACCACTTGCCTTCCGCCTTCACCAGGGTCTTCTTGGCTATTTTAGGAGGCACCCTCAGGCAGTCAATATCACAAATATGACCAAGAATACAAGAAAAGGAGGACTCAGAGATCCAGTAAAGGGCCAGTGGTCATGTGCTCCTAGTCTGATCCCAGGGCTCGTATTTACAATCAGTCCCAAATGCCCGTATTGACATGGGAAAAGGGGCTTTTAAGTATGCTGCACCCTCTGCATGGAACATGTTACGGAGCTAAGAGTGTTAAAAAAGGCTGGAGCAATAGGCTGTAAATGTTTCAGCTAAATGTTGCCTGTGTGGCTTTCCCATACTGACTATTTAGTCATCCTTGTAGCATAACTGTAAATGTTGTAATGTAAACCTATATTTTATATTTGTAACTTTTGTAAATTGTTTTAACTTGTCTGTAACTTATTGCTGTTGCCTGTTTTGGTCAGGACCCCCTTGAAAAAGAGATTGCTAATCTCAACGGGGCTATTCCTGGTTAAAATAAATAAAACTCGCCCGTATCCATCTCAGGATATGAAGCATGCGTTCTGGATAGGGTTTAACAGGACTTACAGCGGAGTCACCCCAATAGATTAGCTTCAGTCTGAAGTTACAAGAATTACAAATAAGAATCATCCTGCTATTTTTTTTCTTTTGCCCCTATTTTGTGATGCCCAGTTGTATTCGTAGGCCCTGTCCCATCACCTGCAGACTGCCCCATCAAATTTGGGGAGGACAGCAAGTCTTCCAGCATGCACTCTGTTAGCTGGAGCATGTGTTTTCTCTGCAGTCCACCAGCTAACCTGCGCAGTCACTTTGCCGGATGGCTGCAGCTGCGCCCCCCATCCCCCCCCCCATCGACCAGAGAAATTTCTGCTGAGCAATGACATGGGGAATGACCTGCTGACAAACACCCTCCCTTTTCCTCAGATAGAATTGGAATTGGGGTTCGGGGGTGGGGGTACAACCGACGCACCATGTCTTAGCTGGGTACCAAACCCCCCAAGTTACATGAGCCATCACAGTAAATAGTTTTTGTTTCTTTTACACAAAGTCCTATAACGTTTAGGACACCTACGACATTAGCCCATGCTACAGAGGCCTAGGCAAAGTTCACTTGCACTCTTTTGCAGCTGGGGGCTGTAGCAGTCTCCTTCAACCACTGCCCATTGCTACTCCTTTTCACAGAACACAAATGATCCCCTTTTACAGCCCTACTAACAGATTGTATTATTTGAAAATCTGCTTTCTGTGACTTAGCCTACATTGCTATTTATTTTACGCTCTCAATGTTGCCCTGCAACAGACCATTACATGAACATTTCTCTTCACTATGCTGTTTCGCTACAAATATCGGAGTGGCATAGTGTTTTACAACCAACTACCTTGTACATTTCTCGTAAGTTGCCTGAAACTGTGAGTTATCATCGTTATAACTTTTGCTGTACACGCATCTCTTGTAAAGGTTCCTAAATTGAGAAACGGCTTTATGTCAAAACGCCAAGGCAGAACACGTGGTCTTCAGAAGCGCAGCGCTGCGCCAGCATCCTCCTTGGCTGCCGCGCGCTTGGCAACGCATCACACTGTTTACAGCGGGGTTCCACATTTATTCGTCAACCTACCTTCATCTTGACTTCGGCTGACAGTCCAAAAGACGGTCCTCTACTGAAATGGGTTGTCATGGTGCTCTTTGATAGTTTACAGTCGATTTCTTTTGGGATTTTTTTGACTGAAAGGCAGAAAATCGAATGTAAATTCCTGCGAACAGCTGTGGAAAGTAAAAAAGACGATGCGTTTCGTTCCTATCGCCCTCTTTCGCTCCACTTAGCGAAGGCTTGGACCACTTCGCAGAACTTTTCTCAATCTTTTTTAAACTCTTCCCATCTGTGCGTGTCCAGAGTGCAGCGCGATTGGCCAGGGCCACCGTCCAATCACGACGATGCCTCTTCCACTCAGTGATGTCATAGGGATGGCATTAGCCGTGGCCGTGTCAGTTTTTCCACCTTGAGGTGAATAAAAGGATGCTTTTCATTTGTGTCAGATTTTTGTTGCTCATCTTCCTTTTCTACTTTTAATTATTAAGTTAAAACAAACAATAAATCCTAAGTGTCAAACTTAAAAGGCTGTGTTTGATCTGACCAGTCTGATCACAGGCCCCACAGTTCTTTGTGTAAACGAAAAATTATAACTCTATAAGTTGAAATACAAGTCACACGTTTTGCTTTATACAAACGTCATGGCATCTGCTTAGTTCTGACTCCTCACTTCTCCCAAATTACATTTGACATTTTAAGCATTTAGCAGATGCTCTTATCCAGAGCAACTTACAAGATGTGCACTAATACATGGTAGGAACAATCATAGTTTGCGCACGAGATCAGTGCAGTAATACAGCGATAGACATCGTTGTAGGCAGCTGCGTACCATACCTGTAACACTGGGAAGGAAAAGGTTAGTAATTTTTGCACCAAATGCATCGGTTTCTGAGCTCGGAGTGCTTCATTAAATTATATACAGTTAGATTATGAAATAGCTTGTTAAATAAGGTAACTTGTAACTAATACTGTAATTATCATTTACATTGTATGTGTGTGTGTGTGTGTGTGTGTGTGTGTGTGTGTGTGTGTGTGTGTGTGTATGCATGGAGACAAGGGAAATCTCCATTGAACCTGGATGGATTGAATCAACTGGAGCTGTTAAGTGACCAACTACAAATCCATCAGTTGGTTGTGATGTCATATATTTTTTATGATCATAATGGTGCATTTGTTTTTCTTTTAAATCTCTCTCTTTTTAAAAATATGATAAAAATCATGATTTTATTGATTTTCGTATTGGGGATACTTTCACATTGGCATTAAATATTGAAAGGTTCTCGGTTTTATACAATTCTACTTAGCTTTAAATTCTGTTCACATATATATATGTATATGTCTTTGTCTTCTCATTCTGTTTCAATAAATTGAGTCTGTGGGTGAATTATTCACTCAATTATTTTCTTTTTTTAGAATAATCTAGTTGCCAGCTGTCCTGCACAAATTACTTTTTGTGAAGCACTTCGCACTCTATATTATTATTCCTATTTACATAATCTTATACATGCATTATGTTAGATTATATATTATATGTATATATACTATTTACACTATTATAATATCTGTGCTGTTCCGTGAAAAGCAGTATGTTGTGAAACTGGTGTGAAAGGCATCCTGATGCATAGATAAAAAGATGGATATCTCTGTGGCTCAGTTAGTAGAGCAAAGCAGTAACACTGTTGTGGGTTCAAACTGGGGCCACATATACTGAAAATGTATGCATTCACTGATGCATAGATAAAAAAATGGATATTTATTATATTATATATTCCCAAACTGGCTCTCATTCTTCTCCCCTAATTATCCTCCTTCACACTCTGCTGCCCCCCAGGCCCCTACCTGTGGCCCCCACCTGCCTCCTTCCCCCACACAATCGCTGTAGATGAGAAACAAGCTCCCAGTTCACCTCCCCACTCCCTGCATTTCTGACGCGATTGCTACAGTGAGAAGCCTGATGTCACCCGGGAACGCCGGGAATGGTGAGCCACCGCGTGTGTCATCGTGCCGATGGTGGAGCAGAAAGGAATGGAATGCAGGGCCAGGCGGGGGCTGCCGCGTGTCTGTGGCATCCCCCACCCCCCCGAGAGAGGCTGATTCACTCCCCGCTTCTCTACATTACATTACATTACAGGCATTTGGCAGACGCTCTTATCCAGAGCGACGTACACGAGTGCCAACTCGTGCAGTGGAAATGTATTAACAGACTTTAGGAGAACGTTCTAGAACTGGCTACTGGGGACGTCCATAGGGCAGGGGTGGGGCAAGGAGGAGCAGGGTGAGGCACAGGTGGAGGATGGGGTTTCAGGGCTGGCGGGTGAGGGTCTAGCTCCTATTCAACTCCATCTTCAATTTGGTCTTGAACCTCAGCAATTTTTGCAAGACGTGTAATGCCACGTGCATCGGCTGGGGTCCGATCGATAACTCAAGAAGAGTTGAGAACCTGTTGGATTGGGCCGTTTCTGCTGTTGTCGGCTTTTGAAATTAAACAGAAGGGGAAAGTGGGGTAGCCTTTCTCTCTGTCGCCCAACATCAAGACAAGGCTAATGGGCTGTTTCTAATATGCACTTGGGGAGAACAGACTTTTAAAAAATAAGCTGATGAATGTCAAAATCACTTGCCTCCTGCCAGCATTATAAAAGTGAAGGCCCCTGCACAGTTTACACACATTATCACGAAACACAACTCCTTAGTACCATTTTTAGTTTGTTTTATCTATCAATACATTCCCTTTTTAAAATTATTTATTATTTTTGCATTTTTTTCCCCATTCCCCTCCCCCACTGTTAGTATCCAATTATACCCCCTCATTTTCATGCCAATTATCCCCTCCCTCATATGAGAACTCGCTGCTGTAGCCCGGCCGATAGTGAGTGCTGCACTGCCTCCTCCGAGCCAGTACCCGGCTAAGCCGAAGCCTGTCACCGACACACAGGACCACTCATATATGCAGCGATTTTTGGGGGTGGTTTTATCCCTCCCCCCAGGGGCGGTGGAATTGAACCCCGGTCACCGTTAACGCTCTTAGCACTAGACCATGCGCGAGGCCAATGCATTCCCTTTGAAATAAGACTTGCTTTTAAGCTTTTACCCCTTTTTTCTCCCAAATTGGAACGTCCAGTTGCTCACTGCTGCAACCTCCTCTGTCAATCCGGGTGAGCGCAGTCAAAGTCCACCCCCCACGCTCTCCTCGGAAACATGTGATGGCAGCCACCACTTCTTTTCCTTTCCCACCGTCGTCT
Source organism: Aldrovandia affinis (assembly GCA_029706075.1). NCBI lineage: Eukaryota > Metazoa > Chordata > Actinopteri > Notacanthiformes > Halosauridae > Aldrovandia > Aldrovandia affinis. Next base: position 791,974 of record JAINUG010000054.1, on the reverse strand, counting down.
ACAAGTTCATCTTGCACAGACATGAGTCTGAGGAAGACAGTTCATGTACAGCTTTGTACAGGTGGACCACCCCCACTGACCAGCAGGGGTCGCTGGTGAGCGACAAGATGTGGACAACCCGGCGGCTCCCTCCTTTCCTGGGCGACGCTATTGCCGATTATGCGCCGCCCTGCGTTGCCCACCCCCACGAGCCCACCACCGGTCACTACGGGTCAAGCTAATACCCTGAGGCCGGGCAATGATCCGCCTCCTCCAAGATGGACCACACCCACCTACTTTACAGGGATGCCCTTCGTGCTTCTAGGTGAGCTCGTGCCAGCTCTCCCGCCCCCCTCCCCCTGGGGCGGACAGACAATCGCTGCCTCCGATCGGGGTTCCCGGCCAGAGCCAGGCTGGCGCAGCCTGGTCTTGGACCGCGGCTGCAGTGGGCAACTTGCACAACTTTTTTTTACCATGTTTTACCGTGTTGGTGAAACACTTTAGGCTGCAACAAGTTAATATAAAGCCAAATAAAGTCATTATATATGTTGTCATTATCATTATTTCACTAACAACCGATAGGTGTTCATCACTGGTATAAATGTATAATTTTTATGTTCAATTGGCAATACAGACATTTCAGATTAATTTGTCTGTCTGTGTGCATCTGTGATTACCTGCAGGGTGAATCAACGCACCTGGCTTTTCTGTCATTTATGTTTTGCGCTTGTTGACTTGGAATCCCTGAATTCCAGCCGTGGAAAAATAGAGTGTTTGTGGTAGTGCCGATTACATTTTAACCCCACCCTCCAAGAAACACTGACAACCTCAGCGCTCTTTGAAGTTCATATTTGGGGTAAAATAAACAGCCACTCTGACTTGTAAATGATGCCTGGTTTTTCATTCAAATTACAGACTACCTTCTATGGCACAATGTGCAAAGTTGTTTCATTCAAATGACTGTATATTATAAATGTTTGTTGTCGTTTGTTTAAAGCAGTAATTGGTGGAACCATTACAGTAAATTTTGTCTAAATTCCTCTTTAAAGATTCGCACAGATCATACTGGAGAAAACCACACCAAAGCTAAACAGGCTACTGCATAAGCCCTCATAATGTGTAGCCTACTTCTGTCATGACATTCACAAATTAGGGAAAACTCATGACACTGGTGGCTATTATGTCTTGTATCAAAAACCTTGCTGGTAAGCTGCATTATGTAAATATCTGTGGCAGGTGCACAAGACAGGTTGGGTTTCTAATGTAATTAAAAACTCTGTAAGTCGCTCTGGATAAGAGCGTCTGCTGAATAACTCAATGTAAATGTAATCACAAAGGCAATTAAAATCGCTTCAACTTTAGATACACTTTATACACAATAACATTAATTATTTACGGTCAAGACAAGTTATTCAACTGTTAATGCGACGTTAATAGTGTGAAATTTCCCGGGGAAGGCGGCGTAGCTTCAGTAAGCATGAACTCGCTGGCCCTCGCGCAAAGTCCGCATTAAGGCACGAGAAAAGAAGCGAGTACGATGACATCACCGATTTTGGGACGGTAATAGAAAACACTCGGTCATTCTAAGGCAGTAGCATTGAGGTAGCGAAAGAGGGAGCAAGCAAAGGTCTTGTAAACATCTTAGAGATTAAAAAACGCACGCAGAAGGAATGCTGATGCTTTATTTGGGCATGAGAGCGCGCAGAAGGGTCGTAGGTGACTGGAAACGGAAGCCCCAGTTGGAACGCATCGCCAGCCCTGCACACTCAAATAATCCTAAAACCTAAAGCTTCAACGGTTGTAGCCCAAAGCTTCAGCGGTTGTAACGTGGATAGTAGCCTATGCAATATTGCAACGCAATATTCACGTAACCCAAATGAAAATGAAAATGTTATTGTTTTTGCCAAAATGCGAACAGACGGATTGTTGAAAGAAATGCCGGATCAGTGACATCACTACCTCCATATGAGAGCGTACAGCAGCTACAAGTTTCGTCTTGTAGCACGTATTGACGGGTAGCAGGAAATGACTCCCCACGGGAAATTGTGAGGAAATAAAACAACAGGGATAAAAACAGATGGGGTTTAAAAGATCAAAGGGAAGAAAAAAAGGTTAATAAATATTGTTTTTTCATACTAAAAATGTCAAAATCTTCTGTCGTTTAGTATTATGTTACGCCTGATGTGTGTGCAGCATAAGCTAAATAGTGCGCCTGAGAACTAGCACAAAGACAATTTCTCCCAATTTCGTTTTTAAATATATATATGAACTCCCAATCCTACACGCTACTAGGGTACATACCATTGCTGGGTGTTGTGAGACGCAGAGTGCGAGTTTACGCAGAATACAAAATAAGTAAGGACTTTTTAGATAAGCTTTTATGAGGAGTATTTTTCATTACATAACATGATTTATGGACAGGGTATTTGGCATATAAATACATTGTACAGCACCGTTTTTGTTCAGATAGATATCCCTCATTCCGTTTACATTTTACATTTACATTACATTTTAAGCATTTAGCAGACGCTCTTATCCAGAGCGACTTACAAGATGTGCATTAATACAAGGTAAGAACAATCATAGTTTGCGCAAGAGATCAGTGCAGTAATACAGCGATAGACATCATTGCAGGCAGATGCGTACCATACCTGTAACACTGGGAAGGAAAACGTTAGTAATAATTTTTTTTTTAACAATTATTATTCAATTGAGTAAGCAGTGGTGATGACAATTAGCTAGATGTACAGAATTCAGTGGTAGTGGATTCTGAAAAGGTGGGTGTTGAGTCTCTTGGGGAGATCGCAAGTGATTTCGCGGTCCTGACCGATTGCGGAAGGTCGTTCCACCACCGAGGTGTCAGGACAGAGACGAGGCAAGACCGCGTGGGTAACCTATTTATAAAACTTTAGAAACGTTTTTTTTACAGTAGATTAATGTAACTTTCTTGGGAAAGTATTTGAACGGACTGTGAAATTGTATGTCGGGTAAAGGAGTACAGGCATACAAAAAAAAGAACATGAGAGGAGAGGAACGGCATTCTGTGAAGATGAAGAACTGAAGAAAAGACAGGAGGAAAGAGGAGAGCGACTACTTAATACTACCCCTTTGATTGCTTAAGAATATATAATGAATAAGTTACTGAGGTATGTTTAATGCTCAAAAAATTCCAAACCTACAATACTAATACAATTGTTCAGAAAAACATATTTTGTTTTATTCATATTTTTTTCCAGAAAACATCTGGATGACAATTATTCACACCCCTAACTATTCTTTTAAATGTAATCCAACAAAAACAAATCTTCATAAATATACAACTTATTTGAAGTTCATTGGAAGGTTATGGACCTACACTACAATGGCCTACAATGGTTTCCTGTTTCCCTAGCCCTCTATGGGACGCATTATGAAATAGTGCTTCAAAAAAAAATGACTGGTTATTTTTGTTCCATTTTTACCTTAGAATCAATTCCATTAATTCATTTTTCATGTTTGACCTTTGACCCTTATTTTGGGTGATTGTCATTTATAAATGAATAAATTAAAAAGTCCCATAATGTCAATACTTAAAGGTATGTAAAATGCTTTTTATTGCCTAAAAAGTAATCAAAAACACATCATATGTATTCAAAATGTTTACTTTTTGTAAACAAAATATTTTGTTTCAATAAGTTTTCTTTGTCAACTTCAAACATAGTAGAAAAAATGATTATTATAACAAATGTATAAAAAAAAACAGAGGATGGACATTTCAGAGAGCTGGACATTTCCTATCCCATCTTTGCACGGTGGATGTTGGGTATGCCCCAGTGAATGTGCTCAGCATTGTCACAGCAGTTGTCTTGCCACTTGCTTGCAATGACCTGCACACCTTCAAGTGAGGCTACGCTTTCATCAAAAGAGCCTCGTCCCATTTTCTTCAACTCTTTATCACTTCTCAGTGAACATCCCTTCAATCTGTTGGCTCTCACTGTGCCCAGGCAGTAGATCCCCTTCTTTGCCATTTCGATTTCAAGGCCAGTGCTTGTGAAACAATTATCATGGTACAGTTTGAAGTCAGGGCGGCACGGTGGTGCAGTGGATAGCACTGTCGCCTCACAGCAAGAAGGTCTCGGGTTCGAATCCAGGCCGGGGGCCTTTCTGTGCGGAGTTTGCATGTTCTCCCCGTGTCCGCGTGGGTTTCCTCCGGTACTCGGTTTCCTCCCACAGTCCAAAGACATGCATGTTAGGCTAATTGGAGAGTCTAAATTGCCCGTAGGTATGAGTGTGTGAGTGAATGGTGTGTGTGCCCTGTGATGGATTGGCGACCTGTCCAGGGTGTATTCCTGCCTCTCGCCCGGAACGCATGCTGGGATAGGCTCCAGCACCCCCCCCGCGACCCTGACCAGGAATAAGCGGCTTAGACAGTTTGAAGTCCTGATGTTGAGGCATGAGGGATGCCACTCTAAGTACAATGTTGCTGCTGGCGCCAAGGCCAGGCATTCCATCCACAGGTAAAATCTTCCCAGTGTGAAATTCAAAGTTGTAGGCAATGCCCTTGGAATCACAAAGCATGTACACCTTATACCCCCATTTATGGGGCTTGTTAGGGTTGTATTTCTTCAGTTGACTCTTCCCTTTCAATGGGATGATTTGTTCATCCACAGAGTTGTTCATCCATTGGAATGCTTTGCAAGTTGAAATAATATAATAATATATGCCATTTAGCAGACGCTTTTATCCAAAGTTGAGGAGTGGCCTCAGCTTGAACAATCTGTCTCTGCATGGGTCATCTGTGTCCAGGTTCAGGTTGTTGTCATTGAAGTGGAGGTTAGCTTTGATTTGCTCCCATCTTCTCATTGGCATTACATCAGCTATCTTGTCAATATGTGTGCCTGACTCCCAGCACATGCGAGTTGCAGGAACTCCAAAAATTGACATATGAAAGGCAGCACCAATGAACTGCTCCATTTATTTTGCTCCAATGATGTCTTTTTGCAGAGAATAAAGGTTGGACTGTTCAATAATGTGTTGGACACACTCAGTGGTGAACATTTGCCTGAAATAATAGTTTGGGGAATGCATCTCTTCCACCAAAGGCAGTTGTGATTTCCAGACTGGGGCTGGATAATGGACACGAATTGTATTCTTCCACAGCAGCCTACGACTTGCTCTCCCTGGCTGAACTTCATCCTCACTCCCTTCATTTTCTTCATCACTGCAGTCAGCCTGCTCTTGCGTCATCGCTACGTTTACTACAACCTCATCATCTGAGCTGCTCTCATTATCATTACTGTCTTCACTACCCTCAGGGATAGGAACAGAATGACCTTTCTTGGAGTAAAACTTGTTGACATCCACCTAAAATCCCCCAAATTGCTTACTTCAACTGTGTTATCATTAGCCATAACATTGCCACTATTAGGTAAATATTTATCCCCTTATGGGACTTTTTTCAGTCATGGGGTGTCCTTATTTTTTACAAACTACATGTTAAATACATTAATTATTTAGAAAACATCTTAAGGAAGAACAACATATTTTTTTAAACAGGATTTGTGTAAATTATCCACTTCAAAATTAACTTACCATGATGTCCTTTTACCATGTGGCTCAAAGAATGCTACTGTCTCTGTTACTTCCCTTGGATACCAAAAGGTTTGATCACATGACCAAACACTATAATTTTATTGGTTAAAGGAGAAGTCATGTGATACATTTAAAGATAAATTGGATTGGTGTGATGTTTCTAACTTTTATAAAGTACTGTTTTTTCTTGCGTCATTTATAAATGACAAAATCCCATAGAGGGCTAGGGTGTAAAAAAGAGGGAACACACATTTGAAATACTGTGGTCAGCCATCATCATGGTGAAAGGCAAAGAACTCTCTGAAAGCATCAGACAAAAGGTTATTGGCCACTACAGATCAGGAGATGGATACAAAAAAATCTCTAAAAAGTTAAAGATACCATTTTCCACTGTTATGTCAATTAGGAAGTTTTATTTATTTTTATTTATAGCTTCTAATACCACACCGGACCAGCCAAAGTGTGGTGCATTCGACCATTACGCTATCCGCCGTCCCCCAATTATTAGGACATTTAAGGCCACTGGAACAGTGGCTAACCTGCCAGGTAGAGGGCGCAAGTCTATCTTGCCCCCACGTGTAGTGAGACAGATGGTTCGAGAGGCAAAAATTATTCTAAACAACCTGGCACCTTGGGGTTACAAGGTGTCTAAAGCTATCATTTGATGATGCCTACATGACAATGGCCTTTATGGCAGACCTCTTTTGAAGGCAATTCACAGAAAAAAGGTGTTTTGAATTTGCCAAACTACATCTGAACTGCAATTGGAACCTTGTCTTGTGGTCAGATGAAACAAAAATCTAGCTTTTTGGACACAGCGTTATGTTTGGCGCCCAAAGAATGCAAGTTTTGCATCCACAGGCACTGGGGCCCTTATTAAAATAGATGGAACCATGAACTCCAGCATGTACCAAGACATTTTGTCCAAAAACCTTGTTCCCTCGGCCAGGAAGCTACACCTTGGCTACAGATGGACCTCCCAACAAGACAACGATCCCAAACATGCGTCCAAAGTAACGTATTGGTTGACAGAGCACAGGATCAATGTCCTGACATGGCCATCTCAGTCTCCAGACCTGAATCCAATTGAACATTTGTGGTTTGAACTCAAAAAAGCAGTCCGCAAATGTCAACCCAAGAATCTGAAGGAACTAGAACAAATCTGCATGGAGGAATGGTTGAGGATCCCCCCAAGAAGTTCCATAACCTCGTACGACACTACACTACAGAAGGTGACTACTTGCTGTTATAATGGCCAAGGAAGGCACCACAAAGTACTGATAACAGGGGTATGAATATCTGTAATTCTTGATTTTTCTGGGGGAAAAAATTATAATTTGTGAACCATTTGATCGTGCCAATGCATTATTATTAAAGAATATAATTTTCTGTATTTTGTGAGCATAAAATAAAGCTCATTACTTATACAGTTTATTTTATATGCTCTATTTTGTTCATCTTTATCAAGGGTCTGAATCTACTGTATATATATGAATATATATAGTATATATAATACATAATGATGATAATGAGAGCCCATCTAGGTTCGTCATGTCCTAATCTAAAGAGTATCTTGTACTGCATCAAGCCTGGACTTGAATAGCCCAAGTGTTCCTGCCTCTACTACCTGACCTGGCAAGCTGTTCCAGGCATTGACTATTTTGATTTTGATATCCATGCGGAATTTGCCTTTAACTCATTTCCACCTGTGGCCTCTTGTTCTGCTTACTGAACTTATCTTTAAAAATCTTTGGTAGTTAACTTTTTTAATCCCTATTAGGAATGAAAAAACTTCAATCAAAAGTCCCTGTTTGCTAAGCTTGAATAGATTGAGTGCCTTAAGTCTATCCTCATAACCTTTACCTTTCATGCCAAGTTAGTATTATTTGAGTCAAACCGAATGAGAAAAAACGAAGAAGATTCTGTGAAAGAACGAGTGAGGCACAAAAAGACAGTGTGCCTGTATAGATACATTTGAGTATTTATTTAGATATGCATTCTGCTATTAACTGTAACGCTGAGAAGAATGCTCTAGTATGGGTCAGTCATTTTAAGCAATATGTGCGTTTTCAAGCCATATTTTAAATATTTTAAAATGCTTTGACATCACAATTCTGTTTAAAGCTATAAAGCTCATTTGAATTAGAGTGCTGGACAGCAAGTTTGTACATGTGTCAGAGACAGAGAGAGAAAGGGAGAGAAAGAGGGAGAGACAGAGAAAGTGGGAGAGAGAAAGAGAGAAAGAAAGAGAGAGTGAGGGGGAGAGACAGAGGGAGAGAAGCTGTAGGAAGGATGTGGGGGCCCTTCCAAAGCTTCAGCCTCCCTGTCCAGGGTGTCAGGCTATTTAGGGAAGAAGGCTTCTTTACTCTAGGAGACTGGGGAGCAGTAAGGAGGTTGGGATTTGGGATTCACAGCGCACAGTGTGCGTGTGTGAGAGTGCATGTGAGTACATGTGTGTGTGTGTGTGTGTGTGTGTGTGTGTGTGTGTGTGTGTGAGTGCATGTAAGAATGTGTGTGTGTGTGTGTGTGTGTGTGTGTGTGTGTGTGTGTGTGAAAGAGAAAGGATACAACTCCATGCTTGTCTAATCAGAGTGAGTGAACAGTGGTTGCTTGTACAGTACTGCGCAGCATAAGACATAGCTGTCCCAATTATTTATATACAGTGGGTATAAAAAGTATTCACCCCCTCTGTCATATTTCACATTATATTTTCTTACTTCATCGAATCAAAATTGATTTAATCGGAATGTCTTTTCACTGATCAACACAAAATACTCAAAATGTCAAATAAAAAAACAACTAAATCTTTTTGTTAATTAATTACAAATAAAAACAGGCAATAATTGATTTAATAAGTATTCACCCCTTTTCTAAGACACCTAAATAATCTCTGGTGCAATCAATTGTCTTCAGTGGTCACGTAATTGAATCACGTTTATTTTATTGGAGTCCACCTGTGTACAATTATCAAATCATTTCAATTTAAATACACACGTCTATGAGAGGTCCCACCGTTAGTTAGTGCATTTCTAAACAAGGGCTTCATCACGAAGACCAAAGAACATTCAAAGAAAATCAGAGAAAAGGTTATTCAAAAGCATCAATCAGGGGAAAGATATAAGAAGATTTCAAAGACTTTGAATATCCCCTCGAGCACCGTTAAGTCCATCATAAAGAAATGGAGAGGATATGGCACAACTGTGAATGGAAGGCTGTAACTCCGTCAGACTCGAAATAAAATAATAATGTGACCTCTGAAGACAATTGATTACACCCGATTTTATTTAGGTGTGTCTTCGAAAAAGGGGTGGCTACTTACGCAATCAAACATTGTCTGTTTTCTATTTGCAATTAATTAACGATTAATAATTCAAATTGAATACAATTGTTTTTTTATTTGAAATTTTACAGTATTTTGTGCTGATAAGAAAATAAATGCCAAAGGGGTGAATACTTTTTACAGATATTATGTATATATATAATTCTGTTTCTATATATAGACCTAAATCTCAATATTTTTCTCAAAGGTAAAGCTCTATTTTTAAACATCCAAATAAAATATTTAATAACTTTTTGAGATCTGGCCAATTTTCAGTCTGGGAAGGTTGTGCTGCATGTAAATTGTCCCAACTCACTTTGTTTGATACTCAAAATGCATTTTTGCAACGCATTACTCAAGATCTGTCAAAAGGAGAGCAGAAAGGGTCAGCTATGTGAACTTACTGAGTGGTCTCAAATACAAAGTACCCCGCTTGCTAAATGTACCGTTTTATCTTTGCGTATTTGTTGTATAACGTAATGCTTTACTTTAAAGACGAATAGCTATGAGAACAACTGATACGAATCCCATTGGATTCGGACAATTACTTATGAAGGCGTCTTGATTACAAACGACCTTCGATGCACGTCTTAAGTACACCTTGGTTGTTTGAACGGTCTTATTTTTTCAATTTCCAGATAAAACAAAATAAATATGGAAGAAAAAACGCTTTATAAATAAACGTATTACTACGCTTCAAATAGCGCTTCAGAATACCCTCGTTCATCACGGTGCAGGCCGGAAACGATATCCGCATAGTCGGGTGCGACTCACGCAACTCAACAAAGCTAGCACTTTCGATATGACCGAGCACAGACTCCCGACCCCACGAGTGTGTGTAACACGAAGGATTTTGGCCACCCATACTTACTTACTTATGTGACCATGTTTGGTAAAAAACTCTCCAGGCATAGTCCCTCCGCATCCGAGCCGCACCGGAGGAGAGCTGGAATCAATCAGAATGAAACAGGTCCCAGTCTTGCCTTCTTTTCCTTTTTTTGGGCGCCGGGGGGTGGAAAACCTGGAGACGCACGCTATGAGTTGGCACCTAGTTTCGAAACCTTTCACTTAACCGCGACTGACTCGGTATGGTTTTGTGGCAGTCTTGACATTTGTTTCTCAATGCTCAAAAAGGCACACAAGGCATCAGCCGCACACGGGGAGAAAGGCGGTCACTGGGGCAGCGGTTCTGTGACGTGACCATGTGGTCAACAGGACCACGCCGATGAGATCCAATCAGGAGTGTGTGGGGGCAATCTTAGCAAAAGGATCATTCAGAGGTGCTTAACTTGAGACTGCACTGTACAACACGTGTATTCAGTATCTACATGTTGCACTGTAAATAGCAGTGTTATTAGCGCCATTACCAAACAAATACAGTAGAATTGTGTTTAAACTACTGTTGAAACCAATGACAACTTGCACAAAAAATATGTAATTAAATACAAACAGACAGACAAAAACAATTTGGACTTCAAATTTATTGAAGCACAGTACTTTCAAGTAAGTCTTAATACTTTTTGAGCGCTACCACTACAACATTAGTCATTCTGCGCAACAGTCTAAGTCACGTGGCGTTGAGGCAGAGACGGACAAGTCTGTAGTGTTCACTTCACATTAAAACAAGCTGAAATAATGACGGTGGAAATGATACGAGATAAATTGCATTGTTTTTTTATTCAAAGAAACAAATCAAACTAATAAACAACCAAACAAGACATTCGATCTTCACTCGTAGTTTGTGCTCATTTCATAATTTGTATCTCCATAATCGTAGTTATTATTTATTTGGAAAGGTGTCACTTCCTACACCTTTCGTGCTACATATAACTTTTTATAGCTTCAGAAATATTAGGGGGTTTCAACCTCAAACCGGCTCCAGAGAATTACCTAGGCCCGAATGTAAAGGCAATTAAAACAACGTTACAGTACCTCTTTACTATACGTGATGGGTTTTAATTGCTCAACATTAATTTCCTATGCCATGGTTTTAATACCGTTCCCCTGCATACCATTTAACATTTCATCGTAGCAATACCTTTCGTATTCGCCCACAGCACACCGAGAGTTTACATTAGAATTAAACGAATACTTGGCCGAGAAACTTAATGTGAATCAAGTGTTTTTTATGTAGGCCTTCTGTCGGCGGTATAACCCAACTGTGCTGGTGTGTACACCTGCGGGGAATATCGGGCTGAGAGAGCTCCCCCTGCTGGTGAGGATGTCACATAACCACCCATCACAGCCATATAGGCAGTCTCATTGAGAGTAGCACCTTAAAAGTGTTCGTATTCATGACTTCGAAAGGCACCTAGGGTTCGTTTCCGGAAAACAGTGATTGCTGTTTAAAATGTATATATTTGGAGCTTAACATAAATATTAATCTCTATATATGACAACAAGCATTTTACATATTAAACACTGGAAAGTGTTTGACTGCACACACAGTGGCCAAGATGTTTAATAAATGCCTTGTGCTTCCCATGAAACATTTTTCCTGGCTTCACTTTTTACAGAATATCATTATAGGTACAGTTTCATCGATATCTTCCTTCTCCATTATTTCCAGAAATAAATATGTTTTTCACAGCTTGAAAAATTAAAGGATTCTCGCGGCGGTTTTTGACATTTTGTTTTGCGGTTCACAACTTTTGGGGTGTGACGTCTACAACTAGCCTCCAGCCAATCAAATCACTTATAAAACAAAAAAGAAGAGAAAGAAAGAACAAGAACAAATCAGATTGGTTGAAATTTCAGAGTTGCTGAAATTCCATGAATTCATGAAATTCCCCCCAACAAGTAACGCACCTTGTTGTGGGGGTTCAATTACTGCTCACACATATGCTGACTTCTACCCGCCAGTTTCGCAAATGGTCATTCCCATTATGCACACAGAAAACGTATGAAGTTAGTCGACTTACTACAAAACGCTAGACCATAGCGTTTCCGCTAAGTTGACAATAATGCAAAAAAATAAAAATGGTTTAAATGTGCTTTAAGGCTAACAGTGGTTTAAGAAAACAGTTACAATTTGCACACAACTCACTTTCTGAACCTTAGCTGTATTGGGAAAACTACACCATCCTCTTGTATGAATGCTACAAATGTAAGTATTTCCAAGATGTGGGGCTCGCTCAAACAAAGTGATCCCCATTTCCACCGATAAAGCCATTTGGAACAGTCTCGGTGTTCCGACGAAACAATCGTTCTTTTTGCGGTTCAATGTAAATTGGCTTTGACATTCTAACGGAAATGGAGCCACTGTCACAGACAGGACAGGGCCGTCGCAGTTATGCGAGAGCGACCATTGTTTTCATAGATCCCCAGTTAAAACCGACGAAGATATACTGGCATCCATACAGAGATGAATTAGAAAAAAGCTCTACGACAGCAAAATCAGCAAAATCTCGTTTTACAATAATGCCACGCTAATCCTGCCTGACTACGTCGAACTCGTTCGTTCGTTAAAAACAACAACACAGCAGCGTCTGTGCGACCCTGGCGGAGGAGTCGCTGTACCATCAGAGCTTCGGTTTACTTTATTCCAAAACCCCAAAAACCCTCCGTTGATATTACGTTTTTTCCCCGCAAACGGGACTGGCGGTTCTGGTGGGCGGGAGCGGCCACGCAGCAACCTGAGCTGTGACCATTGTTGACATTCGCACCATCTAGAGAAAACACAGTTTTCCTTATTGATTTAAAATGTGAGCTCTAACGCAACCAGACTGTATACACCACGCGTAAATCTCTCTGGTTGCTGGTTCCGGAGCCTGATTGGTTTTCTGTTAAGGGTAGAAGAAAGAGGGAGAGAAGCACCTTACGGTATCCAAGGCAAATTTTCTCAGACAAAGCATGTGAAATCTCACTTCCCCCCCCAATTCAAAACTGCAAGTGGAACCCTTGGGGAGGAAGGGGGTTTGGACTTTTTTCTCTCTTCATGTGTCTCTACAAAACGGTTTCCTGAAATGGCAGTAGTGTGAACTGTGAGGACTGGGATGAAGAAAGAAAACAAAACAAAAAAATAACTGAAGTTGACTAATAACAGGGTAAACTTTCTGTCACACACCTTTAGACACACCAGTAGATTTCGCTAGACACATTGGCAAGGACACGCACCGGAACTCGCAAGGAACTGACACAAAAAGCGAAAGAGGAGGCACTTGGATATGTACAGACAGACCACATTTTAAACTGGACGGATTGAGCCGGTCGTCTCCGGGCGGCCAAAGTTTTGCTCTAACTTATGTGTTCCAGGTAGTGAGGTAAAATCAAGGGGGTGGTGGGGGTGTGGTCTCTCACAGATGAGGCAAAAAGAAAAACAACAGGGACGTCTTTGAAAGGAGGCGCGGGATTGGCTTGCTGTCGTCACGTGCGTGCGCTCCCTGGCTCTGGCCGTGGCGCGGAGCGTGTTTTCAAGGCCTCGTCTGGAAGAAGCAGGTATCCCGGCACTCTGACGGCTCTGGAGGAGGCCGGCGATGGAGAGCAGGCCGAGTACCAGGCGATCAGGGATTCGCTGCCTTTGAGCTGAAAGGGGGCGCCCTCGATTCGCAGCTCCCTTGCTCAGCCAAAACGGAATCGCAGTATGCTCTGGACGGGTCGTGGTTGGAGCGGACGCGGGTGGTGGGGGGGGGAGCCACGGGCGGTGCGACCCTTTCTCGTGTCTGACCGCCACGATCAGAGCACACCCCTCCCTCCGAGATTACGGGGCCGCGAGAAAGCCAGTCGTTGTAGCAGGTGGACAGTTCGGAAGGCACTTCCGTGTGTGCTGGCGGTATTCGGATCGGTCGCTCTGCGACTCGCGGTGCACCCGGCGTGTGGGGGCCAGAGGGGCTGGGAAGGAGGGGAGGGGCTGGTGTGTTGAGTTGATGGTGGCCGGATTTCTTCCAAAGAAAAAAAAAAAGGAAAAGACAGAAATTAATACCCTGATTGGTCCTCCCCCCTTAGTCTCTGTGGTTGTTGGTGTGGGAGGAGTCGGCGTGATGGTTCAGCTTGTCGGCGGTAGGGGGGGAGGAACCCTTGCTCTTCTTACTCGCCCCCTTGAGGACCTTGTAGCACCCCCGGGCGATTTTGTACATCCAGACGACGTTGAGGACGTCCAGGCAGATGCAGGAGGCGATCCAGGCCACCTGCGCCCCCAGGCCCAGCCGCTCGAAGGCCGGCGTGCCAAGGTGGACACCACCCGGGCGTAGTAGGGGGGCATGACGGCGATGCGGACCAGGAAGAAGACCACCGCCATGGCAACGCCGTTCACCACCACCAGCCGCTCCGAGCGCGGGTACGAGAGGGCCTCAAAGAACCATCTGCGGAGGAGAGAGAGATAGACGGAGATATTATTACAATATAGTATTTCTTACACATTCAATCATTTGATCTTTAGTACTATTCTCTATTTGAATGTTTGTTTTATTATCGATTTACGGGTGGTGCCTGTAAATGTGTCTGTGCTTTGGTAATGTAAGACTTCTCGTGTCGTGTCAAAAAAGGTGATTCTACCGAGTATTAAGTCAAGGGGGTGAATACTTATGGAATCAATTATTGTCTGTTATGTCTGGCTTTATTTGTTAACAATGAAGAAAACGCTTTTTTTGAAATCCTAATTAAATCCATTTTGATTCCAGGAAGTAAGAAAAGAAAATGTGAAAAAATACTTTTTATAGCCACTGTGTATTTTCAGTGCGAAGGGAGCCTAGGATACATGGGGAAGTATCTGTGGGAATATGGACACAGCACAAGTATCATATGCGGAGCACAAGGAGGCTCACCTCTGGTTCACGAATGGTGTGGACAGCTCTGAAATGAGACGGAAGTTGGCGAAATACGGAAGCACACCACGCGTCTGCAAGAGAGCACACACACACACACACACACACACACACACACACACACACACACAAAGAGAACGCACACACACATGCAAGAAGGCACATACAAGAGAGCAAACACACACACATACAAGAGAGCGCACACACACACACGCACATACAAGAGAGCACACGCACGCACACACACACACACACACACACACACACACACACACACACACACACACACACACACACACACACACACACACACACACGTACAGACACAATATAAGCATAGGTATATTTGTGGTACACTTGTGACAATACGAGACCATATAGGTACACTAGCGAAAATGAACACACGCACACGAATCCAAATTCAGTTCCGATTCCCTTCTCTCAAAGGTAACTGAACAATTAGTGCAATCGATTGGCCAGTGTCTTCACACTCCCCCAGGTAAAGGGAGGGTGGAAGAATGGCAGTGCTCGGCCCACGAGGACCGTGATTTGATTAACCCCGCCACACAGCATATCGTGCATTACAATGTCAATACAGTGCAGCGACAGCACTGGGGTTGTATGTCGAGAATTACGATTATGTTAATATTACGTAGCAACCCCTCCTGAGTCTGTACGTCAGGCGTAACGTGGATGAAGTTTCTGTTCATTTCAGTCCTCCCTACCAGGACGTATCCATACGCGTAGAGCGCCGCCAAGTGGTGACAGACGAAAAAGCGGTCACCCATCGTGCCCCAGTTGCGGGCCAGCAGCACGAGATCTGTGGGGAAGTGAGAGAGAGAGAGACAGGAGTAAGCGTCACCTTCTGACAGGAAAAAAATAAACAATAAACAGAAGTGCCTAGTTTGATCCATCGGTTATTTTTGTCACAGCTCCACTTGACTGGATGCCCAGAAGACTGGCCTTTGTCCCATAAATTAGACAAATCGGATCAAGCTCAATAAAACAGCCCACAACAATTACTTGTGCTCTTCCTCCAAATTTCAAGTATTGTCAACATTGCATAACATTATAAAAAAATAAAAACATTTTAAACCAATTTTTGTGCTTATATAACAGTCAAAAACAAATATTTGCAATGATGATATATTTCCTGCAGATAACGGTCCCCCCAGCACTGCATCAGAGCTTCTGAAAGAGACGGAAGGCAGTTCCATAGTCCACAGTACAAATCATTTGAAGTAAAAAAAAAAAAAAAAAAAAAAAAAAAAAAAAAAACTTTATGCAACGTGTAGTTTAAGGCTTGTGTTACGGACAAAAAAAAGTACAATAAAATGTATTCTTAATAACGTCTGCCTCGTCTATGGTAAAAATTCAATTCTAAAAACGGTCTCCCGAGCCTCCCACGTAGTCCAGTGGTTACAACGTTCGACACTGGCCACGGAGACCGGGGTTCGATCCCACGTTCAGCCAGAGTCGGCTCTGGCCGGAAGTGCCATCGGGGCGGTAATTGGCTGTCCGCCCCAGGGAGGGGGAAGGGAAGCCGACACACACAGTTCGAGAACTGGAGTCCCCTGCCAGAATAGCAGGGGCACAGGGGGTGGAAGGATCGCAGGAGTTGACCATCTGGTTTTCATGTAGAACGTCTGTGGTCTCTGGTGCGGGGCAATGGATCAGAAGGGGAGTAGTCCCACCACTGCCACCGTAGTGCCCACCCCCCCTCCCCTCCCTCCCCCGAGAAAAGTAAACTACTTCCGCTTGTTCCAGTTCACCTCAACCTCAGCTCGAGGGAAACGGCCCCCACGCGCAGGTGACAGGTCACCTGGCGTCTGCTTAGCCAATGAATAATGGAGCAGGGGCAGAGGGAGTAGGGTTTCTAAATGTAAACGAAGCTATGTATAGGCTGCGGTTTTAACTGTGGTCTGAACGGGGGGGCAGGGCTGGCAGTGTAGTGTAATGGTTAGGGAGCTGGGCCTGTAACTCAGAGGTTGCAGGTTCAATTCCCAGGTGGGGCACTGCTGTTGTACCCTTGAGCAAGGTACCTAACCTAAATTGCTTCAGTAAAGAAATGTAAACTGTGTAAGTCGCTCTGGATAAGAGCGTCTGCTAAATGCCTAAAATGTTAATGTAATGTTTAACTGTGGTCTGAGCAATGGGGAGCAGGTTTAACTGTGGTCTGAGCGAGGGGAAACAGGTTTAACTGTGGTGGTCTGTGCGAGGGGGAACAGGCACTCACCGTAGAGGAGGTAGCCGCAGGTGATCGCCACATTCAGCTTCACTAGTCTGGGGTCCCCCCTGCGCAACAGTCAAACACGCTGATTAATACCACCCGCAAACACAAAACATACAAATACATGCGTGTATGTATACACACACACATGTAGGCAAACACGCATGCATGCACACATACATACACAGACATACACACACACCCTGTCCTTAATACATCTATCAGATGTGAGTACCTTTCATTTTTTATCATTAGATAGCCAGCATAGTTTTCATGGGAACAGCAAATATGCACTTGTTGGCAATTGAACAGCACTTGCTGATTTAACTGATTTAAAGTGTAATTACTTTTGGGTACATTTCCCACTTAATAGACAGTGTGAATTCAATGGGCGGAACACCTGTCTGCACTCAGAACTTTCCCCTCTGCCAACCAGGTAGTGGTGCTTCTGGGAGATGTAGTCTCACTAACACAATGACGTTTTGTTTGTGTGTATGTGAATGAGCATGAGAGTGTGTGTGTGTGCATGCACGTGTGTATTATTGTCGTATTATTGTGTGTGCGTTCTTGCAAGTGTATATTATTCACACACTAATATACAATTGCAAGAACGCACACTCAATAATACGACAATAATACACACGTGCATGCTTGCCAGTGTATATTAGTGTGTGTGCTTGCCAGTGTGTATTAGTGTGTGTCTGTGCCAGTGTATATTAGTGTGTGTGCTTGCCAGTGTCTATTAGTTTGTGTCCGTGCCAGTGTATATTAGTGTATATTAGTGTGTGTACGTTAGATTTTTGGTATTTACACATTATAATGAGTGCATTTAAAAACAGCAAGAACAATCACAGCTAGAGCAAGAATATCAGTACAGTAACATATGCCTGTGTATGTGTGTGCTTGCGAGCGTATATTAATGTGTATGCGTATGCGTGCATGCATGGTTAAAAATGTGTATTAGTGTGTGTGTGTGTGTGTGTGTGTGTGTGCATGCTTGCCAGTGTGTATTACTGTGTGTGTGTGTGTGTGTGTGTGTGTGTGCGCGCCGTGTGCTTTAGTGTGTGTGCATGCGTGCGTGTGAGTGTGTAATAGTGTCTCTGCCAGTGTGCATGAGTGTGTACGTGTGTGCGTGCATGCATTGAGTGTGGATTAGTGTGTGTACATGCGTGTGTGTGTAAGTGATACTGAAACAGATACTCTGATCACACCCCTGCAGGTGTTCTGTTCCAGCTCGGAGGGAAACCGCACACTGGCCTGACCCCTGGGGTCACCAGGAAGTTCACGATCCAGAGTCCGCGCCACCCTGAATCACCCCGCTACCCCCTGCACTTCTCCCCAATGCACCCCCACACACACACACACACACACACACACACAGCACCATCCTTATCTCGACACTACAGATAAGCCTGTGGCTGGGGCTCAACGGCACAGCCGTGGCCTGGGAGGGCAGCGTTTGCTGTCCTTTCACGTCTCAAACAGGAGTCGTCAAAAACACCTTCCTTCCTTGGTTTGATCTCATTTGAATTTGTCTGGGTTTGTTTTCTTATTTCCCCTGGGGGGTGGATTCTTATGATTTGATTTGACTAAACAAAGTAAGCTGGCAAGTCAGGAATTAACTGAGACATGAGTGTATGTATCGGCCTGCAGAAAGTTTGTGACCCTGGGTCTCACCTGGAGACCACACCGGGTGCAAACCATAGGCGTGCGCAAGATTCTGCCCGTGGGGGGGGAGAGGGAGGGGAGGGGAGAGAGAGAGAGAGAGAGAGAGAGAGAGAGAGAGAGAGAGAGAGAGAGAGAGAGAGAGAGAGAGAGAGAGAGAGAGAGAGAGAGAGAGAGAGAGAGAGAGAGAGAGAGAGAGAGAGAGAGAGAGAGAGAGAGAGAGAGAGAGAGAAAGAGAGAGAGAACCTCTTCTGGCCCTTTGGTGGAAGGTTAAGGGGGAAGCTGCTCTGCTTAGCGGACCGAGTTAAGATAACCTTCAGACTCTCACCCGACTGATGTCTGATCTCATCAGTTTCATGACCC
The DNA here is from genome assembly GCA_029706075.1 of Aldrovandia affinis. NCBI lineage: Eukaryota > Metazoa > Chordata > Actinopteri > Notacanthiformes > Halosauridae > Aldrovandia > Aldrovandia affinis. Next base: position 773,085 of record JAINUG010000054.1, on the reverse strand, counting down.
TGAGTGCACGCGTACGCGGCCTTAGTTTGACTCACTCAGCCGGCAGACACTGCTACCCTTAGAGATTAGATTACTCAGAGCTATTCAGACAAATATTTGGATTCAGATCAAATCAACCGGCAGCTTTGTGCTAGAGGACTGCGTTAAAAAGGACTGACTAAAGTCTACTGAACGACATCAATATATGCCATTTAGCAGATCATATATATATGCCATTTAGCAGACGCTTTTATCCAAAGCGACTTACAGTAGTGAATGCATACATTTTCAGTATATGTGGCCCCAGTGGGGACATCAACGCGATGTCGCAAATGCAATACAATGACGCAAGCCCCCTAAGCCGTCACACGAAAGGTTTTGGGGTCCTTAATTCGTTAAAACCCTCTACGATGCAAGCGTGTGGCTTGTTCTCGATGGTGTCGAAATGCAATCGGAGTAATGAGCTTACACCACTCAGTCATTCCTGTGCTGGCGTTTCCTTGAAAAAACGTTTAAAAAAAATCTTCTTAATTATTATTAAGCTTTAAGGAAAAAGGAGAGCAAAGGGGAACACAAATCAAAGAGGTCTAAGAGGAGACTATGGAAAGCAAAGAGAGACACTGAAGAGGAGAAAAAGATGAGGACAAGGAAGAAAGGTAGATTTAAAGGACATAGGATGCCATTCTTGGGAACAAATTAGTATGTTACCTTTCGCTTGCGAAACAGAGCTCTAAATTCTGTTCGTGTTTTGCGAATGATGGTCAATGCAACTTAATGCAACGCAACCAAGCTGGCAGGACCAGGGCAGCAGTGTAGTATAACGGTTAGGGAACTGGGCTTGCAACGTAAAGGTTGCAGGTTCGATTCCCAGGTAAGGCACTGCCGTTGTACCCTTGAGCAAAGTACATAACTTGAATTGCTTCAGTAAATACAGCTGCATAAATGGATTGTATGTAAATAAATGTAAACTGTGTAAGTCGCTCTGGATAAGAGCGTCTGATAAATGCCTGTAATGTAATGATCAACCATCAGAGCTTAGAAGCATGTAAATGATTGCCCACCTTGCCCACCTATGTCTTGGCTGAACTTATTTAACAATTTCCCCTCCAAGTCCCCTCCCCCTTTTTTTTCTTCCCAATTTGGCAAGAATCAGCACTGCAGCTGAAGCGTGTGCATTCCTCTAATGCACTTGCCCACAAGCCACTGGCTATTTGGCACAATGTAGACCGCACAGTGCTACTGGGAGAGAGAAGCAAGCTCCGATTGGAAGAGAGTCAGCTGACAACTGGTAGCCTGTGGCAGAGACTAATAACGGTAACCTGAGGAACCCTGAATCGAGTGTCCCGCCCCTGGTCACAATCAGCCAATGACGTAGTCCCGTCAGAACCTGCAACTATCGTGCCCAGCCTGGTCTCGTGGTGAGCAGCTTTACTGACTAAGCCACTCGGGAGGTGTCCCCCCCGCCCTGTGTGCTTTTTACACTTGAGAATTTACACAAGGGCGAAGAAAATGAAAGGAGAGGGTGAGCGAGACTAAAGAGCAAAGAAAGAGAAAACAAAGAAAGAGGAAGAAAAAAAAAAAAAAAAAAGCGTGCCAAGGACAGCACGGCAAAATAACGGAGTGAACAGAACGCGCACAGTTTGGGAAGCAGAGAGCTAGAGGAAGAGAGGGATAAAGAGAGAGAGAGAGAGAGAGAGAGAGAGAATGAGCGCCTTTAATAAAAAGCTTGAGGATACCACAGGGTGGGAAGGAAAAGGGGAGAAAGAGAGGGAGAGAGGATTTCCCTTTTTGCCCCCTTTCTCTTCTCCTCCCCCCAATGGACAGAGGAGACAATGAGAGAGAGAGGGAGCTGGGGTATTGATCTGACAGTGAGAAATGGGGGGGCAGGGGGTCTGGAGACTGGGCTAGCGTTGTTTACAATGAAAGGGAGCCTTGTTTGAGACAGAGAGGAAAAGTGTGCAAGGGAAAGAGGACGAGAGAGAGGTTGCAAGAGAAATTGTAATATATAAATATATAAATATGTAGAACATATTTTTATACTATCATTATTATAATCATTAGTGGTAACAGTAGTAGTACTAGTATTTCCTCTTTTTTTTTGCAGCTATCACATTTATAAACCATTTACTCAACAGTTTTATTACGTTTACTGCTGTCAGCGTTGGCACACATATCTCCTGCCAAATTAAACATTCTGAATTTGAGTAAGAGAGAGAGAGAGAGAGAGAGACATACAAACAAAACGCAGAACACGGTGAAAGAGGGAGGGGGGAAATTACGACCGCTCTTTCAGGACATGGCATCGGGAGAGAGATGGAGAGGCACTTGGAAGGAGAAGGAAGAGAGAGAGAGAGAGAGAGAGAGAGAGAGAGAGAGAGAGAGAGAAAAGAGAGAAAGAGAGAGAGAGAGAGAGAGAGAGAGAGAGAGAGAGAGAGAGACAGAAATAAGATGAGGCTCTAAGTACGACATGCTGCCTCAGTGCTTCACAGAATCACAACCTCCCTCTGTGAAAGACCATCTCTTATGACCCTCTTATGAACACGGGTGCGAATGGTGGCACTCCTCCCCCCCATCAGTGGGAGCTGCATCACTGCAACGCCATCCTAACGTTTGGCTGACCGAGCTGCTAAGCGAGCACTCTGGCTCGGACTTTCCTCGGGATGAAGAAATGCACGTCTAATTTTTTCATCAACCTGACGTTTCCAGAGTTAAGAAACAAACAAACAAACAAACAAACAAACAAACAAACAAACAAACAAACAAAAAACACTCATGAAATACACCCGAGTCACATGGGAAGGCACATTACACACATTTTCCCCCTGGACCTGGAACGCCCCCCCGGCCCCCAACGCTCTTACCAGACGGGGTCTTCGTTGACGGCGTCGTCAAACCACAGGATGTAGAGACACAAGAGGCCCACGATGAGCGCGTGGACGGTGGACACAAGCCTGGGGGCAAAAACACAGCATATTTAGGGGGAGGATACTTCAGACAGCTTCCTCAACGAGGCACGCGTGGAGTGTATGGAATTTGAGCTACAGCCACCAAAGGCAACATTTCGACACGTTGTCGAAATTGAGATTTTGGCAAAACGGCTGTGAATCTGAAGTTAACAAGTTAAAACAAGAAGGACCATTTCGCCCATCCCCCAAAAATGTGTATGACGACTTCAGGTGCGAGAGGATATGAGCTTCAGTTCCACTGAAACACTTCCAAAAAAATCACGTTTGGCAAGTATTTCCGTGTTGCATGTAACTCTTCCTTACAACTGAATCTCTATAAAAGTGAACAGGCCAAGGAAACGCTCACAGGCACCAATGATCTACTACCACCCTTCGTTCAGCGCGCTGCGTCGGCCAACAGAGCAACGTCACTGGGGGGGGGGGTCGGGGGGCTTGATTCTGGGCATGGCCGAGGGGAGGCCTTGAGCCCACAGACCTTTGGAGCCCTTATCAACATGAGCGTAAAAAGCAATCAGCGCAGCCTTATCGCTTACCAAGACATACCCTCACCATCGGCGTGTACACAGAGTAGCAGTGTTTGCTGTGGCGGCAGTGCCGCATAATGGTTGGGAGATCTGGTCTCGTAACTCAAGAGGCTGCGGGTTTCATTCCTAAGCGGGGCACTGCCACTGAGGAAGGTACTGAACCTGGGCACATTCGGTAAAATATCCAGCTGTACAAACGGATCGTGCGTATAAAGACATGTAAAAGTAATGTGAAGTCACTCTGGATAAGAGTGTCTGCTAAATGCCTAAACGTTAATGTTTGCTATGCATTCTAGGGTTGCGGAACGTTTTTTTTTGTGTTTTTTGCTGTAGTAAGCCAAACAACGACGATTTTAAAAAATGCACTAAGTCCGTTGATCAATCACTGCAAACAAACGAGAGGAAATGAGTGAGAAAGCGGTTGTTGACTCGCACGTGAGGCGTTTGAGGATCTTGTGAGTTTTGCGGCAAACGTGCGCACAAGGCAGCGTCGCAGGGTTTGCGGTTCTGCCCGCTCCGCGAGTTCGGTCTTTGGAGCCTCTTCGTTAGCCGTCGTTAGATAGAGGTCTCTCCTGGGAGGTCACACAATCTGCTTCACTCTTCCATTAAAAAACAAACAAAACATAATCTAGAAATACTTGATAACGATATGACCGTCTTCAAACCCGTCTTTGCGTAGCAAACAGAGACGGACCTTTGACTCACTTTGTGCCAACATGTCTTAGGGGCAATCAATAAGCTAATTCCGGAGTGCAGCAAGCGCTTAACGATGGGTCAAGACCACTGTTTTCACAGGTTAAGAGCTAGCACATGGCACAAGCAATCGAGATTACACTGGATCTGACCTTTGACCTATAAACCCCCTCCCACCCCAAACTAACTGCTCTGTTCTGGGAAACTAAATTCCTGCGTGGCAGTACACAGGACAAGGTGGGGGTGACCGTGAACTCTGATAACCCTGCGCAGATTATGCTTCACGGAGAACGACTGACAATTTTCTGTTGAATTCATTTTTTAAGTTGAATTTAGCGCAATTGTCAATGAAGGCCCAATTATTTACTGTACTAAAAATACATTATTTTTCGCACGTTTTTTTTTTTTTACCCATTTCAAGGAAGGAGGAGAAGAACAAAAAAGAATAAATAAAAACACTAGACAGAAAAGAGTAGTGCATCTGCCCCTGTGCCTGCGCTGTCTCCTCTTGACTTCACCAGTTAGATGAGGCAGGATTTTTAAAACGTTGCTCATCACAAAACGGTGACAAAATGCAGAGGGGTGACTCATCTCCCGGCCTACTTCCTGGCTGAGCTTTCTTACGAACAACACCAAAGCGCGCTGGGTGCCGTATTGCATCGTCATTCAGGCAACGAGCGAACCGTATCACGAGAGGCATGAACGAAATAAAACGAAACAAAATTGGCATTGCCGGCATTTATCAATGTACAGCAGAAGCAGAAACAGGCGAGGGATGATGATGATATTGGAATAAAGGCCACCAATAACCTACAAGCTGCTGTACAGGGGTGCCAGAGCCAGGGTCCCCGAATCATGCCCCACCCATACACTATTTGTTTCGTGTACACATATTTCAAACAGTACATTAATTTGGATAGTATACATGCACACGCACACGCACATCCCCTTTGGCATTTTATTTTCTTACTTCATGGGGGTTAATACTTTTTATACCCACTGTGCATGGGCACATGCGCATATATATATATATATATATATATATATTTGTGTGTACAGGGCACTTTAGGGAATTATTTCACATAGTTACTAAACAATTATACAAAACTACATATGAAAATATAATCAATATAAATACATTTATTTAATATACTGAACTCAACGAGCGTGATGAATCCTAACTATGTAAAATCATTATCATGCCTGGCGTGCCATACATAAGGAACAGTAATAAGATACCTTTCATTCTTTTCACACCGTTCTGACGCACATTTTCAATTACAGCCCACACAAATTAGTGCAACGAGACCAGAAAAACGAGAAACGCAAGAAGCATGCAAGTGACATGTAAGAGGACAGTGTGTTCTGGAACCGACCCGGCAGGATTTTCTTCTTTTACCAGTACCTTCAGGTTTTAAGTGTGGGTCCTAACGGATTTAAAACATTGATGACTACAGCCAGCTCAAAACTGCGACCGCGCTGCTGGCATCGAGCGGCGATGTGGAGGAAAAGCTCAGGCACTGCATCACTGTGGACATGCAGTGGAGCAAGCAGGCAGTGTGGTATAATGGTTAGGGAACTGGGCTTGTAACATTAAGGTTGCAGGTTCAATCCCCAGGTGGGACACTGCCGTTGTACCCTTGAGCAAGGTACTTAACCTGAATTGCTTCAGTTAATATCCAGCTGTATAAATGGATTGTAAAGAAATGTAAACTGTAAGTCGCTCTGGATAAGAGCGTCTGCTAAATGCCTGTAATGTAATGTAATGTAATGTAATGAGCAACTTTGCACTTAAAATCCCCATTAATGTCCTGCTATTCAAGCTGCATAGGATGGCAGTTAAGGCCTGGATTCAATCATTCCGCACTGCAGTTCTGCATTATCTTGCATAACCTTCTCTTTGCCCGAAATCCAGATTTTTAAGCATGCTTTGCTTTTTTTTGCCGCTTGCACATCATCATGGCCCCCAGAATCACAGAGTAGCACTTCCCTTAATTTGTTACTCAAAGCTAATGCAGTCAGATTGGACACTCAAGAGGCGCGACAGAGAGTACGAGCTCTGGCAGGAGCAGTTTCTGCCGGGCGAGGAGAAAAGGACAGCGGTCTTACCTGGAGTTCCATTCCGTGTGCTTGGCCGGGGGCAGGCGGCTGTAGCCCGGGGTGAACGCCAACGAGAAAAGCGGGCTGGCCACCGAGAAGAGCAGCTGGAACCCCACGAAGCTGCCGATCACCACGGTAACCTCTCTCATCTCCATCACTCACCTGTGTTGCCAGGGGTAGGGGTGGGGGTTGGAGGAGAAAGAGAGGGACACCCAGGGGGTGGAGTGAGAGAGGCACAAGGGGACAGCCTGGTGGACCTGACACCATGCAGAGGCGGGAGGGGGGAGGAGAAAGAGAAGGGTGTGCTCGAGTGCAAAAGAGGAAGATGGACACTGCAAATGAGATATTTAGGAGGAGCAGAGAGATGGGGAAGGAGGGGGGGAAATGAGCAGGGCTAGGAAAGCACAGGAGCAGGGTGTAAGGAGACGGATGGTTGAAAGAGAGAGAATGAGAGAGTTGGGGGGTTAGAACTCAAGATGAATAAAGAAAGAATTATTTCTTGTAGTGAACATTTCACAACAGGCTTACAAATCGGGGGTGGCGGTACAACCGTGCGTCAGCAAAAAAAAAGAAAGAAAAAAGAAAAGAGGATTGTCACAGTGAAGCGAGAGAGAGAGGGGGCGAGAGAGAGGGGGAGAAAGAGAGAGAGAGAGAGGAGAGAGAGAGAGAGAGAGAGAGAGAGAGAGAGAGAGAGAGAGCATCCTGGAGGAAAGGTCAATGGCTCATAGTGACCTGTGGCAGTGTTTAAACATTGCTCCAATTTAACGCATTTCAAACCACAGCAGGAATTTCACATGTACTTCCGGGGTTGGGAGCTGGAATAAACAAACCAAAAGTGGCATGAGAAATGTGCGGTCACGCGTGCAACTCTTTAGATCTACTCTCGTTCACGAGGCCCAACGTCAGGGCATTAAGGCCCCTCCGATACGTAAAGTATGATTATGGGGAAAAATATATCTTCTTTTTTTCCCAGGAGAAATCTCTCCGTAAATCTCCATAGATGTACACCAGGTCATTGTTTTTTGTTCTTTACCCTGATCTGTCCATTGCTACACATGGACCCCTTTTCTGTTCAAGAGCAAAAGAAAAACATTGGATGAATGAATTAAACCACTTTACAGTGGACCTTCCAAATCTCCTGACATGCAAGTCATTCTAAGTAGCCAGGAGCTTTTGATGAAGCAACAATGCTTGTTATGTTATTATGGGGGGTGGGAGTGATCAACAGGTTGGCATTCAGCAACAATGTTGGTCTGATCTTACTTTAACCACTAAAATCCTTTGTCCCACATGGAACTCAAAGCCTTTACAGTTGTACTATTAATACGCCGACATTTCTCTACCGTGACTCCATACAGTAGTCACTGTATACCAATGAGGAAGGGAAAGGGGGGGTAGAGAGGCAGAGTGACAGACATAGCTGTATATGTAGAGTTTGAAAGCGATCCCATCCTGCAGTGTATAATTGACAACATCTTAAAACCTAGTTTTACCTGGCAGGCTCCGAGCAACAAGGTACTTTGAGCCTGCCAAGGTTGACACTGATGTGAGCCAAGTCCGCCCAACTTCCAGGGATGTTGCAGTCATGGTCTCGTGAAGGTGGGCGTCCAATTGGAGGCAGCGATTCCAAGCCAAGTCAACCATTGTCCTATGACAGAACGCTGGCTGAAACTTGGAAGAACCAATCAGATTGCAGGAAACTACATACAGGAGCATAACGTAAGGAGCATAACATTTTAAAAAATGCTATCAAGGTTCAAATCTCCACGGTGGCAGGCTGGACAGATGCCAACAGATCACATCCAAACCCCTCAACCGCCACCACAAATATTCCTTCACCGTCTTCAAGTGCTTATGGTCCCGGTCAACATTCACTTTAGATTCTGGTGAATAGAATTACACTTGCACTAATAACTAGTCTAATTGTCTCAAGTTATGTCTAAGGGTTTGATAACACCTCTCCACTGTTGAACCTCATCTACAAATAGTGCAGCAGTAAACTAATCTTCGAAATGCTGACGATGCCTTTAAAGATATGCGACTATTGTAAAATATTGGTATCAAATTACCATACCTGTACACGGTAACTTATCATTAGCAGGCTAAATATAGCCTTCTGCTGCGAACGAATCATCGGATCCACATGTCCCGCCTGACTTTGACTCGTCTGCACGCGCTGGCAGTACAGGGATGAGTCCCATGACGTTACTGTATTTCTGAAACGATTCACTCATCACTTAAAAGAAGCGACTCACTAGAAGACAAATAATAAAACGTTACATTTAATAAAGTTAACATTACATTTCAACGTATCTGTCCCATTTGGAAACTGTCCGTTGCTAACTGAAGAGTGTTTGTGAAGACGCGTTATTATCGCTCAGTTCGAACTGCACACTGATGTCTAGCTTAGTGCTAGCCAGCTCATTATCAACTAGTTTTCGCATCCTAAATGTATGCATAAATATACGCATTTAAGTGGTCCAGCACAAAAACACAGTAGCTAAAATAATAGACATTGTTTCATAGATTGATGAAATGGTCAAATATTAACATTAATTCATTTATGTAACGTTAATCATGCAAAATTGCGACTCCTATTCATCGATTCTAATTTACCCGACTTTTCCCAAGAATCACATAGCATTTTTTATTTTTTTTACTGCATAAACTGTCACTGGCTAGCTGGATCATCATTAGCTAGCAGCTATCATGTTAACCAAGTCAATGTGGTTCTCGGTTGAGCTAGTACATTAGTTCACCCCATAGTCTATACATATAGGTGGCATTAATAAAAACGAATAACTTTGGATGCTGAAAACGAAGAAATTGTAAAACATTCCAGTTGGGATTTTAAAAACCGCTTTCCGCTTCCTCTGCGCCTCTTCGTTAATAGCATGCTCTAATTATACACTGGCTGAGAGCTAGCGGTTTAGCCTGGATTTTTACCAGTGAGAGTGGAGTAGCCAAAACCACACTAACCAGCTAGCTAACTAGCTAATGAGAAAACCCCCGGTGCAATGAACGTGTCAAATCCCTAGAATCTCGATGACATTAGCACCACCAATGTGCCCGGCTAGCTAACGAGTTACAACAAAACTGCACCAGAATTGTAGCAGGCGAGCTAAATTCGCCTGGAAACAACTTCCATGCTGATACAATATCATATAGCTAGCTACCAGGGTCGGGTTGCAATCACAAGGTTTATGTAATGATTTGTTGACCAACGTATATAAAAGGCCACATGTAGAATTTTAAATGCAGAACAATACCTGATAAGTCGCATAGGTCTATACTGTTGAGACTGTCTTCTGTGCAGCCGTCTTCTTTTGCCAGCAAGCTAACTACCTAGCCAGCCAGCTAGCCAGCTAGCCAGCTACCTTCTTGTCTCACTTTGCTCAAGTTAACGCAAGCTAGCTAGTCCGCTAACTAGAGTAGAGTTAGCAAGCTCCGTGGTATTTTATCAGCTAGCTAGCTAGCTGCAACCCTAGCTATTTTCCGAAGCCATTAAGGACTCGCTAATGAGTTGCTAGACTCCTGCTTTATGTGCACATTTCTCAATCTGTAAGCGCTTTACAGCTTAAAATGTATATTTCGGCATTGACAGCTGACTGACCTGTGACGCTGAGCCGCAGGGTACCACCCTCGCCTCGAACACACGCCCCAGCATTTGGCCACGCCTTTCCTCAACAAAACGCTCATCTGTCCACAAAGATTAGTCCTTGTGAAAAAACACGTTTCTAGTGGATTCTGCGTCGTCAGTGGCGCATGCAGACCTTGAGATAAAATAGCCGCTGCTCACTACCGCGGTCAGCCAGTTTTCAGTTCCTTTCTGGAAACGGCGCACAAATGGTAAGCACGCCACCACGACGTGCGTTTGTGCCCGCGAATACAGCTGCAACCTTGAAAATTCAGTACTCTACCCGATATAGTGTGTATGTACAGTGGGTATAAAAACTATTCACCCCCTTTGGCATTTTTCACATTTTCTTTTCTTACTTGATGGAATCAACATGTATTTAATTGCCATTTCTTGCCACTATTCAACACAAAACACTCGATAATGTCAAACTTTAAAGCTTTTTGTTAATTAATTACAAATGAAAATCCGGAAAATAATTCATTTCATAAGTATTCATTCATGGTAGAAGCACCTTTAGCTGCAGTTACAGCTGTGAGTCTGTTTGAGTAAGTCTCTACCAGCTTTGCATATCTGGACACTGACATTTTCACCCATAACTTCTTTACAAACTTGCTTGAGCTCCATCAGGTTGTCATCAGAGCGTCATCACAAAATAGACTATTTTGTGTTGATCAGTGGCAGGGGTGATTCTAGGATTTGACCTTTAGGGGGGCTCAGCTCCCAATGAGAATGTGAGATGCCCACATGCAAAGCACAAGCCTAAATCTTTAATTCATTTACTGTTACATTCCCCAAAACAAAAACACCACAATGGTGGTGGCTCTCAAAATTGAAATACCACTCTCTATCTGTGGTATTTTAAAAAATAGATATTAAGTAAAAATGTTTTTTAGAAAAGACTGACTAAACATTTTGCAGGGGGGCTTTAGCCACCCAATCTTATAATATACGCCATTTAGCAGACGCTTTTTATCCAAAGCGACTTACAGTAGTGAATGCATACATTTTCAGTATATGTGGCCCCAGTGGGGATTGAACCCACAACCTAAGCATTGCCAATGCTGTGCTCTACCAACTGAACCACAGAGAACCAGGGCGAAGCAAGAGGCCACCACAGTGAGGTGCATTAATTCATGTCACAGGAGCAACAAGACTATAGGTGCACTAGCCGGTAATACAGTACTAAGACACAAGCGTATGAAAGCACACGAGCGCCACGGTTACTAACACCGTTACCTGTAACCCCAAACCCCTTCTGAAGTTTATTACACACAGCGGTCCACAGCGAGTTGGTAAAGAGTCTAAAGTTAATGAGTCTCTCACCTGAATATATGCATAGGGACAGATGATCAGTTTATGAGCCTTTGTGTTGCTAACAAAGCACCAGCAAGGAAGTCAGGAAGTGATAGCGTCTGATTAGCTCATTCAATAAAAGAGGCTCTAAATCAGACACGTGGATTTTCTAATGGCCAGATACAGGCATCTGTTATTTTAAACTGTCTGTTAGAGTGACTTATTACTATAAAATATGTTACCCTAATATATGATCATGTGTCTACTTTTCACTGAAAGTGTAAACTGTGTTAATTTTGTATATGGATTGGATTTTTTTTTTTTTAAATTTAATTTGTTTCCGATTTTGCCCCCTATTTTTCTCCCAAATTGGTGGCCAAATGTGCCTGCCTGCAGCTACAGGACCAGCCGCTACTCTGGGACCAGCGGGGGCAGGGACTGCGAGATGGCCCTCACCCAAGTACCAACCGTGATTCCGATACGTCCAGAGCAGCTTTCTGTGCATGTGGTGAGCTAATGCCGGCTTCTCTCCCCGTTCCCTCTGGGACGGATAACCAATCGCCTGAACGGAACACCCAGCCAGGGCTGGGCTGGTGCAGCTGCAGTGGGCAACCTGTACTCCGGGCAAGTGCCTTTACCGGTTGCGCCACCCTGGGGGCCCGGATTGGACATATTGGTTAAAACTTCTTGTAGCCACATCTCCGAGCCCATTAGGAACTGAGCACTGAAATAGACAGGGAGTCTATTCTCTTATATTAGACTCTCTTTGTTTTCTCCCTACATGAACCGATCTTTGTGGAATACCTTGATTCCATTGGAAAAGCCATCCCCATATGTGTGACTGTTAAGCTACAATTACATTAGCCTGTATTAAAGAGAATAGAAACTATGTCCACAGAACAAGGGAGTTTCTTCTTTGGAACGACAGCGGGAAATTATTTTGTTTAAGAAGTTTAAGTTTTTGGTCAACCACAGTATATACTGTATTTTAATCAATTGCTGAAATACAATTAATTGAACTAGTGAGGGATTTTTAAAACGGGACAGTGAAAAAAGAAAAACACCAGTTTTCTAAACAAAAGTAGACATGCAAAATGACAAATAGCCTACTGTTTCAGTTTTCATAACATCACCGGCATCAAAATTCTCTGTTTGTATTTTTGTACTATGGATACTTGTATGATATATTATAATCAAATCACTGAGTTAGTTGTAGACACAAAATAAATGTAAAATTTTGTATATATCTATATATTTCTCTTTTTAGTTTTATGTTGGCCATCTTAGATTTTTCATTGAATAACGTGTTCTAAGCTACAGTAAGTAAACATGAGAAAAAAAATATTTTTAAAGAATGTAATGTTTACATATTAGTGTACACATACAACAAAGCAGTGGGAATATTATGCACGTGGGTCAAAAACTGTTTATTTAATTTAATGGTGGCCGCGAGTTGCAACGTGAACCGCGTGAACATTGGGGCAATTGTCCTTATTTCCAATGAACTAGGTGTGGGGAAAACCAACCCTGCTTGACGAATGCATGCCAGGAATTACTCTTGTGCACCGTCACTATCTACGGCTTCTTCTGGAGAAGTCTAGCTTGTCCATGCATGCGGCAGTGGCGAAACCCTTTCACCGCAAGTAAAGGCAGAGAAGATCTTATAGCCTATTCTTGAGGAAATTCAAGGAGAGTGGCAGGTAACATGACCGACTGCTGATGTCCATCGAACCTCTCCGGAACCGCTGCAGAAGTTCGCATATGTCCCGCACGATGGCGTTGCGCTTATTTAATCAATGTTGCGCAGAATGTGCACATATTTACCGATCATTGTGCGTTATATTTTATAAAACGTGATTATTGTAGGCTCAGTGAATAGGTTGAGACACATAAATATACCATAGATTCACCATAGTGAATAGAGCCACAGTGAATAGTGAATCTATGCAACACCTGCACAGCATTGATCCAAAGCAAAAATGAATACTAATAAAAAAATGATTCGGCTTATTTATTTGCTCGGCCAAGGTTATAGTAAACACTTAAATTGTGTTTCAAATTCTAGACATATTTGTTTTTCAAAGGAAACAATTTCATAAATATATTTGAAATGTGAAGTTGAATGTGCAATTGCACAATAAATAAATAACCGTTTAAATGTAGGAAGCACAGCGCCGCCTAGTGAAACCGTTTGTGAATGACGATTGCTCATTTTTAAAAGGGTTAGATACAGCGGTCCCCAACCTTTTTTGCACGGACCAGTTTCATGCAAGACAATTTTTCCACGGACCGGAGAATTGGGTAGAATCACGCGCATAACAAAACACAATAAAGTGCATATTATATCATTTAATTATTAATTTAATTATTACATTTATAATGTAAATGTGACTCAACTCAACTTCTTTTAAATGCAGCTTTCTTTTTTTTGGCAGTCTTGGAGTCTTCTGCGGTCTCATCATTGGGTCTTTCCGCCTTTTCAAAGAAGCTCTCCAGCAATGTTTGTTTTTTACTCATTTTTGCTAGGGTTAGCTTGTGGGCTTAATTTATTGTTGCATGGAAAAAAACTGCGACTGAGACAAGTGCGGAAAAGAGGCACAGACGTAAGTGGTCATTTTTCAAAATAAAACACCCTGCAGACTGCGATAGTCAATAAAATGGAAATAAAATAAAAATTAAAACGTTTTTATTATTTCTGTGCGGCCCGGTACCAAATGATCCACGGACCGGTACTGGTCCGCGGCCCGGTAATTGGGGACCCCTGGGTAGAAGACAACAAACTAGAGATACGTAGCTACAGTTTATGAATAAGATTGGCTGCAAAGGAGTAGACTACAGCACCCAGCCATGTTTTAATATTTCATTTAGTTACGGTCAGAATGAGTTTAATAATAATAATTATTAGAATAATTCAGATTTTCTGAAATTGTTCAATTTAAAAATAGTAACTAGTGATTGGTTGTACCAGACTGAAATTGAGATTCTATATTCTATATGTATATATATATATATATATGCCATTTAGCAGACACTTTTATCCAAAGCGACTTACAGTAGTGAATGCATACATTTTTCAGTATATGTGGTCCCAGTGGGGATTGAACCCACAACCTAAGCGTTGCCAACGCTGTGCTCTACCAACTGAGCCACAGAACCACAGCCAGGGTTTGTCCTCGATTGTAATGGAGGACAAAACGATTCACTGTACTCCTAATGCCGGATGGTTCAAAGGAACCAGAAGCCAGTGTGTGCATTTATGCAGTTACATCCTGGTTCTTTTGGGTTCCACAGACAAATAAAAACTCACTGCCTGTGGAATACTCTCTCAACACATCACTATGTTGTACCCTACAGACTTACGACAATTAGCTTGTGTTGAGGGTAAGTGTTTGAGAGAGGCGTTTTTTTTGTCACGAAAGCTATTCTTGTCTCCTATGTGTGAACATTCACTTAAGGGGATCCTTAACCAGATCATTTAGCTTTCTGAAGACCAAATGAAAATTGCAATTGTGTGCAAGACAAATAACAATGACTTAATTTCAATGGCCAATAAATAATGTAATGTAGAACAGTAGGCACTGCAAACTAGTAAGAGAAATTCAGTCAGTGACATTGATTTGTATTAATGTTAATTTAATTGGTTGTCAACACCTTATCTTACATTGATCTTTATCACACATGTAAGGTATTCAGTGTAATATAATGTAATAAATGACAATGATCATAACATTACCAATGGCGTACAAATCACAATTCTTTAATTGAAAAGCAGGTTTACTTTATCTGAAAAGTCTAAAAGACGTCATGTATGAAATAGGGATGTGTAAACACAATGCACTGAAGGGGGAACATGTTTTTTCCATTTTGTCCATATTTTTTCCATTTTGTCACAAAACGCTTAATAAAAGAGAACCCAGGCCTAGACCTCGTCTCCCCCCACCAGCCCCCAAAAAAGGAAGCCTAAGGCAGCAGTGACAAGGAAAAACTCCCTTGGTCGAAACAATAGGGAGGAACCAGACTAGGGGGGGGGTGGAGGGGGAACAAAAGAAAAAGAGCAAAGAAACTTTCCTTTGGGGCCTCAAGCAAAGTCGGGGTTTACCCTGTTGTGTTGAGTATTCAAAGAGTGGAGCCCCAGATTGTTAAAGCAACTGCTTCACGCCTGCTAATATTCATGGCTATATTATGTGGTATCTTGTACACCAAAAGCTGGAATTCTTTTTTGTTGTTGCTGCATTTATATTCTGTTCACTAAAGGTTTCGCTTGGCTTCTGGGTGTGGGGGCATCTAAAGAGGGGAGTGGGTGGTCTCTGTGTTTTTTTTTCTTCATCCTTTTTTTCTCTGTTGCACGACCCATTCTATCAAACATAACACCTACACATTAAATAAAAACTTTTTCTTGCCACTGCTACCATGTACACACATACACAGTTGTTGCACCAGACTGTAGATTTGTGGGTGGCCTCCGACTTAACAGAGCTGTACTCTTTGGATCTGTTTGGCCACAGCCGGCATGACAGTTTTAAGGCTCTAGTCTCTTGCAAAAGGAAAAGGGACGACTGCAATAACGTTGTAACAACGTTGATGCAACTCCTGCCGCAACTTGCAATGGACGGCCACAGTCTATTTTCGGCAGTGCCTGCCACATCTGTTTAGCGCAGTGACTTGCCCCCAAAGGCCCGAAATCGAGCCCTGCCGTGCCAGTGTCGACAGTGGCCAGGACTCCCACGGGGCGATGCGCGATTGGACGTAGCGTTGCCCAGGGACGGAGAGTTTCAGTTGGCAGGGTAACCCTCACCTCGTCACTCTGCGGTCACTCGGCTGGCCAATCGGGCAGCTGCAGTTTGTGCGCACCACCCAATAACTGCGCAGCTCAGCTGGTCAACACGCAGCCGTGTGAAGAGAAGAGGCAGCTGGCTGCACGTGTTTCTGAGTGCCAGCGTGCACCCTCCCGAATTGACAGAGGTAGGTGGGTAGCAATGGGACAGGCCTACATTCACAACTGGGCACTCCAAACTGGGGGATAAAAACAAATTGGGATGAACAGTTGTTTAAATTTTTTTTTTTTTTTTTTTTAAGTGTTACGAGGCACTGATCTTTTTCGGGAGCTGGTCTTGCTGCTGAACGATTTGTCCATAGCTATTTTCTGCCAGCGAATTGTAAACAAGCGCGACCTACATCGTTGCTTGTGTAACTGGGGTGGGTTTCGAATCACGGCCCTCCGCCGGCCGCACCGCACAGCAGCCTAAGACATATGATTACCTCACCAAGATTAAGAGCAAAGGTCTCCAGCCAAGGGAACTAATCACACTCTTATTGAAGCTCCAGAGGGGTGATGTCACCTTCTGTAGTGGACGTTCACGTGGACGCGCCCACTGACGTCCCTGAGCTCCGTGCACTTGCACAGCATTGTGGTCATAAATGAACAGATAAAAAAAGAAATTAAAAAAAGATGTTTTTACATATATATCAATTTGTTTCAGACTTTTTCCCCATTTTTTCTCCTAATTTGGTGGCCAATTGCACCCTCTATTGATCCAACTTTCCCCCTTCAACCAGCCCACCACATGCAGCTACGGGACCAGCCACTACTCTGGGACCGGCGGTGGCTGGGACGGCGAATCTCCTCCTTCGAAACGGCACGCGCCCCAAGCTCATGCCGGCTTCCGTCCCCCCTTCCCTCAATCGCCGTCCCCAACAGATTATTTTTGTTATTTATATAAAAAAAGGCCAACAGGTCAACAGCAGTGACACTGGGCCAAATGGGGAAGAGCCAGACGCAGCAGTTGTACTCTACGAGTACGAGTACGAGTCTGACACAGATTATCATCCCAGATTCAATCAGAATTTCCACGTCATTCATAATAATAACAACTATTATTTTGTTCACTCCATTACTTCTGTGTTTACTTCTATTTTATTTATCTCTATTTCTCATTTTTGCAAATGCAAATACTTTTCTGTGAAGCACTTTGGGTCGCAAACCACCAGTATGAAAAGTGCTATATGAATAAAGCGATGATTATGCTTATAATTTAAGACTTAATTATGAAGTAAAACTCCTCCAGATACATTAAACCTATACTACATTACCCATATTAAAATAAAAATGGTTTCTGGGAATTAAATATCTAGAAACAACCAAATAGGAGATGTTATGTGTTGTTTTGTTATTTTTTTATTTCAAATAATCACTCAATGCACTTGCATGCCAGTAAATCAACACAATCGATGAGGTGATTTTGAAGCCATGTGCTCATTAGTAATCAAGTTGCCCCATGTTTTTCCCCTCTCTTTTTCCATGCCTATCTGTGTCTCAGAGTCCCTCCCATACTGAGGGATCCTTACTGCCCATAAGAGCAATTGGAGCCGGTGTGCAGCCAATTAATTAGGATTACACAGCAATTAGTAGCCCATTAATCACACGTATATTAAAGTAGCCAGCGAGAGAGAGAGAGAGGGTGGAGGGGAGGAACCCTTCTGACTGAACACAGAGGTCGGGTGCTGGGTCCTGCTCACTGCCAATTTTATGCCTGTGTTAGACAAAGCATGTGAATAAAACAATGCCTTCCAGATAAATGCTCTGCTTCAGAGTGTGTGTGTGTGTGTGTGTGTGCGTGTGTGAGAGTGCCTGTACGTGTGTGCATGTGTTCATGTTTGTGTGGATTTGCGTGTGTGTGTGCGTGCGTGCGTGCGTGCGTATTTGTGTTTCCATGCCTGCCTGTCTGTGCATGTGTTTGTATATGTGTGCACGCCCGTGTGCGCACACGCATGTGTGCATGCGTACGTATGTGCGTGTGTGTTTGACAGAAGAAAAGCTTGAGACAGGGCAGCATACTAGAGAGGAGGAGTTTGAAAATAGAATTTAAATGATTATTAATTTGTCTCTCTCTCTCTTTCTCAAGCTCCCCCTCAGTCAGCATGCAGGGTCAAATGTCACTCCCTCCTCGTTGTCACGCTTGCCAATCACCTCACATTCTGCAGCAACCGTTGCCTGGGCAACCAAGGGATTCAGTTGCTAGGCACCCAGACCTATGCGCGCGATTGTTATTTATTTATTTCTATCTTTATCCATTTATTCCCATTGCATACACCTAATGGGAAAACAAGGGGAAAAAACACGGTATTAATTATGAAAGTTATTTTTACCTTTGTTTGACATGGTACTGATATATGCATTTATATGCATATCTCGATCTATGACACTTGAAAAATGTACACATCTGGGGGGATGTGTGGAAAACGCATCAGACCGAGAGTCAGATAGATGGTTATGATAATAACCATAACAGTACTCCTCATAATGTGTCCCTTCAGTTGATCTCTCTCTCTCTCTGCTTGTCTGCCTCGTCTCATAAGGCACTGTCATATTTTTCAGGTCTTTGGATGCGATTAAATTGTGAGAGTTAATCACAGGTCCCCTGGCTACCCAGACAAATGACGATAACAGTTGGAGAAGAGAGGGAAAAATAAATGAATAAATATATATATATACTTTTTTCCTATGTCATTCCACTTTATTTACATATGGACTTTAATGTTTAGATTTTTTGTCTGGATTTCTTGAGTTAATACCAAAGTCTGGTGCAAATTTCACTTGAATGGCCTCATTGGAAATCAATTTACTGGGAAAAATGTTGATGTGTTCAATACTTATTTCCCCCATTGTATATACATATATTACAAAATAATCCAAACAGAGCAAGAAAATCAAAGTCAAACCACAACGACGACCAGATTTGCAATAAGATTTGCAATCAGATTTGCTATCAGATTTGCAATCAGATTTAAAATCAGATTTCTGCCATCGCTCTCACCAGCTTCATGTCCCTTATCTACGAGGTCAAAAGGCGATCTTTGTAGAAACGTTAAATGTACATGAAACATTAAATGAAAAAAATGTATATATATACAAATGATATTATCTTACAATATGTTTATCTGATATTGCATACATTTTACAAATACGTCAAATATTGCTATCACATATGCCATTTCATTAAGATGTTGAATGTTGAATACACCAGAACATTACAATCTGGATACATTTAATTGGGTATATCAAGAGTGGAAAGGACTGATCAATTCAAAAGAAATACAAACTGTATATTTTTTGACTTCACTGTGTACACAATACAACCCTCCCTGGGCTTGTTGTTTTAAAAGCTTTGTTGCCCACGAGTATGTTTGCCTCATCTAAACATACTGAAAAATTGCAATCCAGCTTGCAATCCACTTCTGGCCTATGGAAAGTTATGGATGTAAAGAATGTGGTTTTGGGGGTAGGGGTTGGGGGGTGGGGGGCAGTGTCTGACAGTAGTGTGTCAGCAGCTGTTCAGTGTAGTTTACCGTAATGTCAAACACCAAGAGGATTTGTTTTTGTTTCTTTTGCTGGTCTCCTTTAGAAAGCCTGGTGGATCTGGAGGGAACCACGCAAAAAAGTAGGAACGAGCTGGTGGGCTGAAGAAATGGACGAAGAAATAACAGATGAGAGAGGGGAGAGATGGGATGGGTGCATGGCACTTTAGGCCATCAGAAGAGTCATGGAGTGGCCTTGGGTGGCATAATGGTCAAAGTATTCACCTGGAATGCAGGTTTCCCACTGCGGGAATCGAACCCCGGCTGTGGCAGCCGGGCTTTGGCCAAGAGCCCCATTTGGGGGCTGTCCGCCCGGGGGGAGCCGAGCACGCTCGCCGAGAAGTGCATCCCTGTAATGTCAGATGGGCGAGTTCCGTCTCGGAGGAAGCAGATCATTGCCGGCCTCGGAGTATTAGCTTGACCCGGGCTCGTGGGGGAGGGCGAATCAAAAGAAAGAGAGGGTTTAATTGACCACCAAATTGGGAGAAAAACAGGGGGAAATTGAGAAACAAAAAAAAAAGTCATGGAGGCTAGACTGCACACACACACCATGCACACACACACACACACACACACGTGAACGCACACACACATGCACATTCACACACACACACACTCATGAATGCACACACACACCATGCACACACATACACACACACACACGTTGCACACACACATGCACATTCACACACACACACTCTTGCCCATTTCCACACTCAGTTCCCATTTTTTTTTTTACATTGCCTTTTTCTCCTGTCTCTTATTTAGGATTCACTCTGTATTATATATCCACCATGCCTGCAGTGGGTATATTTCCCCTTTGGCTGACAGCTCTCACCAACTCCCCCCCAACACTCACTTTCAAGACCCTACTGCTGCCTTCTGCTGCTAGACTAGTTAATTTTTGACACTATTCCTACTTGCCCCAGGTGGTTGTGTGTGTCTGTGTGTGTGTGTGTGTGTTTGGGGTGGGGGGGTAGGTGTCACTGTCTGGTGGGGCAGGGGGGCAGCAAGACATTTCTGTGCACTCCACAGGAGCTGCCAAGAAGAATCCATTTCCCTAGGGGAGGGGAGAGTGGGGGGGTGATGTCAGGGTCTTGGCAAGGAAAAAGCTGCCAAAGGACCTTACATGAATCAAACCCACATCCTCCAACTGTGAAATGAGGGGATTTGCATAATCTGGTTAAAGCCCATTTAAAAGGACATAACTATAAACCGGTTATAAAAACGAAATAATGGGATTAATAAATAATTTGTCCACTCCCGCCCCCCTTTTCCAGCTATTTTTTAACTTGTATTTTCCTTGGAACACGGCAAAGAACAAAGTTCTCGTTCTCAAACACACTTAAAAAAACATTTTTTTACTTCTGCTATCTTTCTGAGATAAGTGAGGTATCGGACCATCTCCCTCGGCGACATCCTTTCTCAGGGACGTGTTTGGGATAAAACAGCGTGTGTGCAAAGTTCATATCGACCAGTCTTTCAAGAGCACACTCTCCCATCGTCGGCGCCGTGTTTTTACGTGACCCAGGAATGCGTCCGCGTGCCATACGATCGTCCAATCACAACCAAGAAAACGACACCTTGCAACAAAAAAAACAGCTCCGTCTCCTCGGCACTAAACCCTTGACTTTGAAAGCCCCCAATCTTATGCAGTCTGGGGAAACGCAAACAACAGCATGGTTTGTTATTCGCAGTCCCGGTAATTCTGTTGCCTTTTAAAAGCAGTTGCCCTTCCCCTTTGAAATCAATACCACTCCGTGTGGTCGTGTTTCTCCCTGCGGCATGGTAAACAGCCGTCTTGAATAAGATTTATTTTTTCGCTCTAATGTATTCCCGTTCTTGCTGGTACGTGCTCCGTATTGAATTAGCTCTTTTGCTGTAGCACCGGCTCGCCACAAGTCACAATAACTATGCACTTGCCTACGACTCAAAACTCGTACATAACCCTTATTGGAATTGCTATTACCCATATCTATTGAGCGAGGGTATTCGTCAAAGCAATTCAGGCAATGCGACAGCAAAAAAAAACAACCGAAGAACGTAATGTAATTCTAATGAGGTTCTTACCCTGGTGAAATCTTTACTTTTTGGGGTGCGTCTATTTCCAGGTGACCCCCCCCTGTGTTGGGAAGAGGAATCCGGAACATGAGTGCCCTATCACTTTTTTTCAGGGCTCAGCAGAAGAGCATATTCGGTTTTATTTTGTTCTTCTTTTTTGAAGTGGTAAGGCCCTCGAAGACAATGGCTTCCCCTCAGCTACGCGTATTCTCAAGCAATAACATCGACATCCGTATTATCAACCCGAGAATACCCGTGGTCGAGACGGGAGCACCGAGTTCACCTTATTCTCTCTCTCCATCTTCTCTCTCGCTCTCTCTCTCTGCATCCCATCCCCCTTTTCCAGCCGGGCCTTCCTCTGGGTGAGAGAGATGGAGGGATGAGGACCAGAGCCTGGAAAAGAAAAGAAAGCGCGATAACGCCGGAGGAAACACGTATAATAATACTTATAATAATAGGTATAATACTCGAAAACTTGCACGATAAAAGGGCTAATACTGTAGTACTTAGCCGTTGGAAACAAAATGCAAAACACCTTTTTATCTTGCAAATATTCGAGTATTACACACAAAAAACAACCCTAGATATGGAAATCATTCAACTCAATGAAAATGTTGTAAAGTGACAAACGAATTAGCAGACAAACTTCCCTCTCTGAGGAAATGAAGAAAAACGCAAAAACATATACACATAGGCCCCATTTCATAAGCTGAGCTCTTGTAAGTGAAAGAGCAGCCACAGGTGATGTAATATTGAATACCCGGATGTAGCAGGGAACTGCGGATCTCTCCAACAGCCCTCCTTCCCCTCAAACCCCACAGCATATATAGCACACCAGCGGATCCCCCCAAACATGACCCCCCACCCCCTCTGACTGAGGACCCCCACACCTCCATGAAATGGTTAACAGTTGACACCCAACACCCACCAAAGGCTATTTAACACATTAGTACATTGAAGCATGAACTAAAACAGGGTTTGTAATATACAATGAATATATCAGAAATGTATTTCAATAATAAATGTACAGCACAATGATAATAATATTAGGCAGGTTTATTTTATCTGAAACTTGAAAAAAAAAGGTGATTTGGAAATATTCTTAGAAGGGAAAATATTGTTTTCCATTTTTGCTGTGGACCCCCTGGGAAGCCCCCCACACACACACACACCCTCTGTGGACCCCAGTTTGGGAACCCCCCCTTATATACGGCCCTGAGCAGGTACAAACCCCCTGCAGAGTGTAAATGGTATACACAGTGGGGCTGTGTGTGGAACAACAGAATGTGTGGGGGAGGAGGAGAGCTGCCTCATTAAAGCACCGCCCGAACACACACACACACACACACACACACACACACACACACACTTGGGCTGCCTCGGTCCGCCACCATTGGCTCTGATTTTCCCAGAGCGGACACGGTTACGCCAGGAAGTGATGGGCGATCACTTCAGAACCCTGCCTGCCTGTTCTGAGTTGAAATTATGAAGCAAAAATGACCTCGTATGTCACATGACTCTGTGGGGGAAACAAATCATTTCAACATTGTTTTTTTCCTATTATTCTTTTTATTCTCATATTCTTTCTATGCTATCATTCTTACAAAATAAAAATAGCTTGATTCTTGATTAACGAATCGGGGGCGTGGCGGAAACTGAAAGGCCTTAAAAGCAGAGGTGTTGGTGGGGGGGGGGGTTGGTGGGAAATGAAGGGCTGATAAAGCCCCTCTCATCCTGTTGTGAGTAGGAATCCCATTGCCTGGGGCCTTTGGGTGGTAGAGGCACGTATGGTCTGTACCTCGAAGGATTCCGCAGATTAAAAAGCATTACAGGGACCGCCCAGCATCCGCTCTTCTACTGCCCACCATCCTCTCTTCTACCACCCGCCCTCCATCCTCTCTTCTACCACCCGCCCTCCATCCTCTCTTCTACCACCCGCCCGCCGTCCTCTCTTCTACTGCCCACCATCCTCTCTTCTACCACCCGCCCTCCATCCTCTCTTCTACCACCTGCCCGCCATCCTCTCTTCTACCACCCGCCCTCCATCCTCTCTTCTACCACCTGCCTGCCATCCTCTCTTCTACCACCTGCCCTCCATCCTCTCTTCTACCACCCGCCCGCCGTCCTCTCTTCTACCACCCGCCCGCCATCCTCTCTTCTACCACCCGCCCTCCATCCTCTCTTCTCCCACCCGCCCGCCATCCTCTCTTCTACCACCCGCCCTCCATCCTCTCTTCTCCCACCCGCCCGCCATCCTCTCTTCTACCACCCGCCCTCCATCCTCTCTTCTCCCACCCGCCCGCCATCCTCTCTTCTACTGCCCACCATCCTCTCTTCTATCACCCGCCCTCCGTCCTCTCTTCTACCACCCGCCCGCCATCCTCTCTTCTACCACCCGCCCGCCATCCTCTCTTCTACCACCCGCCCGCCATCCTCTCTTCTACCACCCGCCCTCCGTCCGCTCTTCTCCCCTGTAGGAACAAACCAGGTGGCTCTGGAACGTGGCTGCCAAAGAGTGCTGTCACCGGGCCCCTCACTCGAGCCTCACTGACCCAAAGAGCACGAGGAGGCAGCGGAACGACACAGAGCCAGGCAGGCTGTCACCGTGGCGATTACGGGAACGTCAGGCGCCGTCGTCGTGGGGATTACAGGAGCGTTCGGTGGCGGGGGAGGTCCATAGGGGCCCCTCCCTATCACATCCTCCGCACTGCGGCCCATCAATTATTCACCGTATTTATCTACGCATGTGACTGATGCTCCCCAGCCAAAAAAGCCACTTACGCATCGTGGGGGCCGTTAATAATGCCCAGGCCCCTCCCCTGTAGAGGCGGGGCGGGGTGGGGGGGGGGGAGGGGACTGTGCTCCCCAGCACCATGACTCTACTACTGCTGCGAGGGAATCGTGAGCGTTCAGCTATTCCCATTCGGAGTGGGACGTTAATTGTGGGACTAAAACATTAATGAATAATGTGAACAACCACAAGCCTCGTCGAGGCCACCAACACCCCCACTCGTTTCCATCCCACACACAGCATTTAGTGCAACACAGAGGAAGGGGCCAGGAAGGCCCATTATCAAACAGATGTCAGTGCGTGTGTTACAATACTGAAGGGAGACCAATTACCAAACAGATGTTTTGCTCCCCCTCCCACCCCCCAACTCCCCCCCCACCCCCATTAAGAGTACAACTGCGCTGTGGTCGGACCCTCCCCCGCCACCCCTGTGCCAAAAGTCAAACGTGGAGGTGCTTATCTGTGGGGCAGAGAAGGGCAGGCGTCAGCACCAGGGACAGCTCCCACTGCCTAGTGCCTATAGTGCCTAATGCCTTGTGCCTCGCTGAGGATCCTTACTGCCTGGGTTTTTACTTTCTTTACCCCCCCCCTCAAAATAGGACTTCCCCCCCTTTTGTTCCTTTATATTTCTTTCCCTTCTTTTTTTCCTCCTCCCTTGACATATCTTGGCACCATCCTTCAGTTATTTGGCGATTCTCTCTCCATCCCTGTCTCTCATCCTCCCACCCCACCCCCCTTCAAGTTCCCTGACCTGTTCCCCTCTCGTCTGTGTTGTTCCCATTCAATCTTCTTTCTGTTCCTCCATGCTTTCTTCTCTCTCTCTCTCTCTCTCTCTCTCGCTCACTATCTCTTTCTGTTCCTCTTCTCCTCTGTTCAGTTGGTCACATTATCGATGGGACAGGTACAGTAAGAGACTCAGCTCCAACCTCATCTAACAGAAAACAAATGGGACGGAACCTTTCTCTCTCTCTCTCTCTCTCTCTCTCGCTCTCTCTCTTCCTTGATCAATATGAATTTAATGGACAGGACTTGAGTTCAGTGAGTTCGACCTAAGCCTCACACCCACAAGGAGACCAGACACACACACACACACAAACTCACACGCATACACTCACTCACTCACTCACTCACACAAACTGCCTTTCTCACGTACACATGCGCAGACTTAATTGTGATGGCTCGGTTCAATAGATCGAACCACTGTGTTTAGATGCAGTGTATTGCCCACCATTGTAACAATATCCACATCCGCATCACACTGGTAGTGCAGGTAATACGGCAAAATCACGCGATCTTACCAGGCCTTCCGCCTCACTCTTAACAAAGTAGGGCCATTGATTACCAGCCCTCAAAATGTGCCGTTCCTGATCCAGGGGTTCTCAACCATGGTCCTGGGCACCCTCTGTGTATGCTGTTTTTTTGTTACAGCCAAGAGATTGGTTGGAATGGAAATCGGCATACACAGTGGGTCCCCAGAACCGAGGTTGAGAACCCCTACTCTAATCTGACCACGTGATGAAGAAACAAATACGCGGTTATACTGTCCACGCAAGGAGCTCATACGCACTCGTGAAGATTTATAAAAATGAGCTGAACACAAAAGACCGAGGGGCTGCATGGCGGATGACACACTGTGAGCAGAACACAAACACGAGAGTCAAACCCGGCCCGGTAATTCGGCGCACGTCTTCGCAATGGAGCCTCGCATGACAAGGCTACAGAGCATTCCACTTCCTGCCAATGAGGCATTAAAAGGCTTTCATTCGGTCCAATGTAAACTGCTCTCTCTCTTTTGCTCTCTGTCTCCCTCTCTCTCTCTTTTGCTCTCTCTCTGTGTCTATCTCTCTCCCTCTCTCCCTCTCTCTCTCTGTCTCTCACCCTCAATCTCTCTCTCTCTCCCCCTCTCTCTCTATCTATCTCTCTGTCTCTCTCTCTCTCTTTATCTCTCTCTCCCCACCCCCCTCTCTCCCTCTCTCTCTCTCTCTCTCCCTCCCAACACTGAAAATGATTTGAGGTGTCAAAGCCCCTCCCCGTTGTGTGCTGTTGACCTCACGGCCTCTGATTTTTCATTTTTATTTTATTTTTGCATTTTGGTGCCTGCGATGTGTCACGGTTACCGGGTGTGCATCCAGGTGTATTACCAAAGACAATCAGCAAGTTTACCTCTTTATAATCTAAAAAGTCAATGTCTTTGTTTTCCAGAATGTTTTTGTTTTTATTTATTTTTTAAATATAAGATCTAAGTTTGTGACTTGATGAAAATAAATGATATATATATACTATATATATATATATACTCAAACACTACAATCAGGTAATATCAAATGTATTAAATGGTGAACTAATGAAAGTCATTTATCTACAATAACTAATTATTACTTAATGATATTAGTCATTATTAACTGTTTTTGTGGCAATATAAAACACATATATTGGCAATTCAGACAATGTTAATGTTTAATGTTATCTTTATATATTTGAGTTCTTATATTACTTTTTTCTGATAATCCACAGACAAAACAAGAAATTGGATTAATGTTACCAGAAGATGACAAACAGCAACAAATCTTTCTCAAACCAACAATTTAAAAATCGACTCATGTTTAAAATTTGACCAGTCTCTGAAATAAGTGTGCACACGCCCATTGGCAACAGCACTGATTTTATCAGTCAACGTAAATATCCACTGAAAATGAACTTTTGTGAAAGTATTGTTTTCATCGCAATATCCACCCTTTCATTGCATTGCATCAATTCAAGAAAGAGGGATATGTATGCAACGCATACAGGATTTGTCAGATTGACAGTGAACGTTTTGATATGAAGTGATGCTGAAGTCAATTTGAGTCTAGTAGCTATACTTGCAATCAACAGCAGGTATACGAGAGTATACGTTTAAATCCAATGATTTTATATTAGCATACATCGTGTTTTGATGCATCAACAAGGCTTGCAACTATTCATTGACAACAAACAAAAAAAACATTTAAAGACAGTAATATATTACTTAATACAGCATTTTTACAATTATAATAATTAGTTGTTTATTTTTTTAAAGACGACTTCAAAGTTCCACAAAATGTAATAATAAATATAATGAATGAATGAAA
Organism: Aldrovandia affinis; assembly: GCA_029706075.1. Classification (NCBI taxonomy): domain Eukaryota; kingdom Metazoa; phylum Chordata; class Actinopteri; order Notacanthiformes; family Halosauridae; genus Aldrovandia; species Aldrovandia affinis. The sequence goes on along the minus strand of JAINUG010000054.1, from coordinate 745,573 downwards.
GGTTCATATTAATTGAGAGAAACTGCAAAAAAGTGAGATCCAGACTTAAAGACGTATGAATTTGTCATTGTCGTTAATTGTTCGGTATAACCGTGCTTACTTGCTGTGGGCTCGAGTCAGTGTCGTCAGTCCTCCTTTGAGAATGACAGAGATCGCGGAATGGAAGTCACTCCGTTTTAACCACGCCAACAAACAAGCATGTTTTGAGGGGGCGGTGGAGAGGGGGTGCAAAACGCGTCTAAAAGGCGGTTAGCAACTGGCAGCGTGAACGACACCTGACTACGGCAGAAAGGTGGAGTTGGTCAAGCGGAAGGAAAAAAAGCAACAAGGCAATCTGTTGAAATGTAGATGAATCTTAACGGAAGCCGCGACACTAGGCAGAGTGCCGCCCGCTTCGTGGTGAGCCTGAAGCTGAGCGCCTGAGGGTGGAAGCCCGTATCTGGTTATTGTCAATCGAATGTATTTGTTATGCACCAACCTTCATAATGAACCACTTGCACCGTTGTGTTTACACAGTTGAACAAACGAATGGGAGCAAAAAAAAAAATGCGAAAAGCAGAATTGCACGGACCACGTAGACCACACCTGATCAATACTGTGTTGATGTGGGGAAAAAGAGATTTAAAGATCCAAGACCTGTTCTTGTAAGGGTTCTACGCTGATGTATTGATTATGTGCAAGAGAGCGGGGCAACAAAAATAAAATTAATTGGTTACGACACGCATTTCAACATGTTTACATAATAAATATATATTTGAAAAACTCACCCGTTGTCTGGTATTCTGCCATTGTCTCCAATAACACGCACAAGTCGGCGACACAAATCTGACCGAGTATTTTGGGGGAAAAAATAGTAGTAATAAAACCATGGGGAAACGCCCCCCTCCCTTCTCTCTCTCTCTCTCTCTCTCTCCAGTATTCCCCTTCTCATAGTGCCGCTCCTTCTTTTCAGATAGAAATACAATGAAAAGGATAGGAGGGGAAAAAAGACTTAACCGTCACGAGCCGCGCGCGCGCACACACCCACCCTTATCCTCCGTTAGATCCTTCGGTCTCTCTCTTTCTGTCTTCATCCTCCTTCCATCTCCTCCACACACACACGCACACACACACACACACACACACACACACCAGAGATAGATAGAGACACTCCAGTGCTAACACGTTTCACAATCTCGGCCTTTTGTGGAGAATGAACCGTGGGCAATGGGACGCGGTGGAGTCGACTCAGCTTCGTTCACACAGAGCACGTAGATGGAAGCCGAAAAATCGAATTCGCAACGACCATGATGATGATGATGATGATAAATAAGCTGTTACTTTTAGCCTGGTAATAACTGACAACATTTCTGAGTGCACATGATAATTTCATAACACGAGTTATACAAACATGTAAGGGGAATACGAATACATAAAATGATTAATTCAACTTATAATTGATTACTACTGCAAGTCTGCAACTACTAGGCCTACTACTACTTTTATTAACACTAATAGCTACTATTACTAAAAATAATAACTATTATTTTCATTAATATAAAAAATAATATAATAACAACAAATATTATTATTATTAGTAGTATTGTTGTTATTATTTTACAACTAAAAGGAGAATTACTTGTTTTGCTACGATACGAAACAAAAACAAGCCATGACTATAGATTTAGCAACGACAGAATTTAAAAATAACAACTACATAGTTAGGCCTACTTTAATAGCGTTGGTCACCGACAAAGAGGACGCTAAGAAATGTATAGATTTTCTGTCATTTGCATCGAGTTGCATGACTGTTGAATACTTTGCCTAACTTCACAAATTGCACCGCGTATTCGTTTCACGTTGAGGAGCACAGACCGACATATTTGTTTTATTACCCAGAGCTCGCCGTGCATTTTTACCGTATAACTCTTAGAAATTCAATTTAAAAAATGATATACAGCAAATGAGGTGCATTAAGGCATAGCTTATTAAAAATGGCTTAGTTCCTGAAAATTAATATCACAAAGGTTTCACAACAATGGCCATCATACAGCTATTAAGCTCCGCTGATAATAAAAAAAGCACCGCATTAAATAATGCCTCCGTAGCCTATATCGAGCAATTAGAAGAGAAATTATTGAACCAACTGCCATATTGTTTTAATATGTTCTGAATTTATGAACCGCTGGCTTGCTTAGAACCGGGAGTAGGCAGACTCCGGGGATGATGTCATGCTCTAAATTCTCACATCATCGGTGTGAATGCAATCTTAAATTTTTACACAAAATCTCGCCTGGCATGAGTAGTGTTTCAGACATTTATTACACCGTTTTATGTAAGAATCTGGACCTTGACTGAATAAAAGACGAGCAAAAATGATACAATACAATTCATGATTCCCTGTAAATTAATGCATTTTAACAATATGAAACTCTTTTCTCTTCCGACTGTTTAAGGTGATCTGTAAATGCTAGCGTATGGTTGGAAACCTCAAGGCTTCATACTTCTGCTTTGCGGGGATGGTTCACCACAGACCTCTGTCAAAACAGTCCATAGCACAGTTTATTTGGAAACCCATTCGTCCAGTTGGGCTATTCTTCCTGGGTTCACCACACACTGACACAAAACACATAAACACACTTAATCCTGTATCGAAGCAGTGCTTTACTACAGTAGCCTACATAATCAAACTACACAAAAAACCTGTGAAAAAGCACAAAGAATACATGTAAACAGTTTAAAAAAAAACTTGTAGGTCAGATCTGCACGATTGAGTTAATAGGATTAACTGTGAAATTAACGTGAAAGGAAATCCCACGAAAGACCCGAGGCCTACCCAAGGCATGTCACTGAGGTGGTCCACTGTAAATTGCACATGCTGAACCTTTTTATTAAAGGTACAAATAGGTTCAAATACGTACGTTTGATTTTATGGCAGTGCTGCAATCCAAGTGTAATCTTTTTCAGGTCGGTGGCAATATATTTGGATTGAAAAGTTACAAAAGTCGCAAACTTTAAAGTGTGTTTCGTGGCAAGCAATACAAATCAACCGGACAATATATTACATATATTAAATATATATTAAATATTACACATGTACTGTCGCTGACTCCTATATAACTCTCAGGTGGTGTGCAGTTATAATGCATAACATATATATATTTTTTTAAAGAAAGCAATTTGCAGAAAGGATGAAACCAGTTCCCTCCACTGTATGTATCTGTTCATTATGGCTCATACAACTTTGAATCTTTTCATCATTGTTTTAAAATGCTTTGAGAGGAACAAGTACAGAGGGTATTTTGTGGATGGTTATAAAATATTTGTGTATATAGCCAATTACACATTTATTTGGTGAGCTTACAATTCGTTTCAAGCTCCTATTAGACAGGTACAAATAATAAATTCAAGATAAACAAGTTCTTTTTGCATGCTTCAAGACAGAGTTTCCCAAATTGCATGTCTGCAAAGGAAGTCCCAGGTGGCCTAAGAATAAACATTTTACCCTCTATTTTAAAGTTCCTTATTTTCATGAATGTGTATTTTATCAGACATATACAATGAATCTTGTCAGGTTCACACATCCTTGGTAATGCTGTGCAATCATTATACTTTACATATCTTATATACAGGTAACTGGCAAAATAAAGGCAACACTTTGGTAACTAGGAGGGGGGGGCCGGCACTAAACCAGCCCTGGCCCAGAGCTAGGTGAGTCCCAGCTGTCCTGGTCCCTCGCTGGTGGAACGACCTCCCGCAATCGGTCAGGACTGCAGAATCACTTCCAATCTTCCGCAAGAGACTCAAAACCCACCTCTTCAGACTCCACTACCACTGAGCACTGTCCATCTAGTCAATCTGTCCTCACCACTGTTTACTTGTTCTACACTATAAAAAACAAACAAAAAAAAAACCCACTAACCTTTTCTTTCCCAGTGCTACAGGTATGATACGCAGATGCCTGCAATGATGTCTATTGCTGTATTACTGCACTGATCTTGTGCGCTAACTATGATTGTTCTTACCTTGTATTAATGCACATCTTGTAAGTCACTCTGGATAAGAGTATCTGATAAATGCTTAAAATGTAAAAATGTAAATGTAATGTATGGCACAGGGGGGTGGGCCTATCCACCGGTACCAGCTGTGCCCCCAACCCCCGACAGACACCCGTTTAAGCGATCCCTCATTTCCTCACGTGCTGCCTTTACTTTGGTGGTGGTAAAGTCCTGTGTTATACATGCTCCAACAAACAGTACTAATGCCATAGGAAGCCACTGCATTGTCTGTGGTGGTTTCTGGGGAAAAGCGTGGAATGCCATATCATAGATGGGGGTTGGGGGGGGGTTCCTCCAGCTGTGGCGGCCTTTCAGGGGCACCCACAAATGGGATACCCGCTCCCCGTGTCCCCAGATCTCTCTGGATCTTTACGCAGGAAGTATCTCGCACCACCCCCCCCCCCCCAAACGGCTTTCTCCTCTCAAAGCTGTCAGGCTTACTGCTGATGCTGTGCTAATGCACCTGTCAGACAACAATCGGGAGCCTCTGCGCTTGTCGTTCCCCTGGGACTGTGGGAGGGGGGGGGGGGTGCTATCAGGTATCGGTAACGGGACTGGAGGTTTGACAGAAGGTTGCAGGTTCAGGGTCCACGGCCGGGTGGTATCCTCAAGCCAGATACTTAATCATAACCGGTCTCAGGACATACCCAGGTGTACCAAAAAAAAGGCGGGGAAGGAGCAGCCTTCATAATGCAAAAACAGCATGTTTTTATTTGGGGGGGCTCAAAAGCTACACTTGTTTAAAACAGCGCTCGAAAATCAAAGCGTACTTAGAACGGAGTGACTCGGCTTGTAACTGTGATCCGGTGAGCGCACTGCGTTTTAGACTTCTTCAATATGCAAACGATACATCATGTAAATGAAAAAGCAACATACTGTATGTTCCCTTGGATACAGGCATCTGCTTAAGGATGCGAATACTGCGATGTTTGCTCGATGTTTTCTCAAACGTGGAGAAGGAGGCATCCAGGGAGGCCTTTGGGTCAGTTTTTGGCTGAGGCTGGATTGCAAATATTATTGGTGCAGAGCTGATTCTCCGAGATACAGCAATGATGTTCTGGAGCCCCGGCAAGCCCAAAGAAACCTTTGAACTTTGTCTTCTGCCAAATCCTGGACCCCCTCAAATAATTCATCTCTCAGACTTTCTCTCCTTTCTCTCCTTTTCACCCTGTCATCTATTGAGGCTTGCACTACCAGCCAGAGGGAAAAAACCAAAAGAACATTACAAACTATTTTTTGAGACAAATGAACAAAAGCAGATTTGTTCTCAAACAGCTAGAGGAGACGGTGCCCTCAAGGTTTAAACAAAGTTTCAGTAAAGATGCAACACTCACTCTAGAAAACAAATACTTAACAATAAATATATACTTAATTTTACTCCTGATAAGAGAGACACATTATTATTACTGGCATTTAGGAGACACTCATATCCAGTGTGACTTAAAACAGTTTACATTGTTTTACATACAATCCTTTTATACAGCTGGACATTCCAGCAATTCCGGATAAGTACTCTGCTCAAGGGTACAACAGCAGTGCCCCACCTGGGAATTTAACCTGCAACCTTTGTGTAACAAGCCCATTTCCCTAACCATTATATAATAGAGGCCTGGACTGAATCAAAATGCATTTAGGTGAGTTTTGGTGAGTTCAAAATCGCCAAAATCAACTAGCCAATCTGAATTTTGGAAGGAAATTAAAAACACAAAAATGCCTTTGTATCCAGTGTTTCTACCCAGCAGCGCTGTCACTCTAGGTAGCCTATCTCTATTTTCACTCTCTTAACTTAATCAAAGCTCTGGTAGCCATTACGGCCTGACGGTCTTGGTTCAAAAGCGAACAAAACACCGAGCACATTAAACTTATCTGTGAAATAAAACTGTCGACTTGAAATCAAACAGGTTTGCCAAATTGCTAATGGCACCATCTGCTAATCCGGGAGCTCACTGTCAAGTGGATCCTCCGTGACAGACCCGTAAGAAACCTGCTCTTGCTGTAATGAACAAGACTAGGCCCACCACACCACTAGCGCACCCAGGGGGGATTTTGGGTTTAACCCCCGAAATGTTTTGTGACAGTTCCAAACTGTTTATTCACAGGCACAGTGCAAGTACAGCTAAGAGCCACCCGGCATATGTCACCTATATCAAATAATGATGGTTCTATAGTCCCTATCAAATGCACCAGGTTGGACAGAAAACGCACACATTTTACCATCTTGTTTTCTTCTCCCCTCTCGCGACTCCTCTTTCTTCCCCCTCTCAGTGACAACGCCAGGAGCACACCCACAAGAACGCCCAAGTGAAATCCGACGCTTTGACGGTCAGCGGAGGTTCCGCTCGAGAGGCAAGCGGCGAGGCGCTTAACCGGAAATGGTTGCCAGCGACGCTTCCCGCAGACAGCGCGCATCGCGCTGCCAAATCGGAAAGGTGGGCCGACAGCAGGCTCGGCTTTAATGAGCGCCGCACCAGCCAAAGCGCTCGAGCCACGGGCTGGAAATCGGATCCCAGATTGCCACTCAGGCCCGCTGCGGTAACAACAGTGCTGAGAGGTGGACGCGGTTGCCACGGCGCTTGAGCGATGGGCTGCAGATCGCCGCAGTTTGGTGCAGATTTCATTTTACGAAGCATTAACTTTCCCGTGTGCCGCTTCTAAAAAGCCTAAACGCTATCTCGGTCCGAGACTGCAGTTTCAATGCACCGTTTTTCAAATAGGCTGGGTGGGAGGGGTTGAACCCGGACTACTGTGTGAGTGCCAGCGAATCAATTGTGAAATATTTCCCATAAAACTGTCTTGAATTTCCTTTTAAATGTATTTATTTTCCATTGTATTTCGTCGTATAATATGCCGTTTAAAGCACATTTCATATACAGTATTGAATTGTAGCCGACCTCATCGAATCGAATGCGCCCTTAAAAATGCCATTGGAATGGTTCTCGGAGGAAGTATCAATACTTTGTCTTTGGAGTAGGCTAGGCCTATTATTCAGCAAGTTATATAATTTGAATTTAAAAACTCATTGCAGCTCTTTGCCAATGAAGGCAAGGGGGTCTATAAAATTCCGGGAACATCCAATCAAACGCTCTCCCCAAAGCTTATTTTTTCGAAGGAACACTCGAATGGACCTTTGCAGAGGATGAGGCGTAGGAGTGAGAAACAGCATGGTGTAATGTAAACTCACTTACTTTATAAACCATCAGCACTCAGTTTGAACTATCGGCAGTTTTGTTTCATACCCTGAGGACGTGCTCGAACATATGATGCTTGATCAGCCAATCACAACCTGGGGATTGAACTGAGACCGCAATCACTGACTTTAAGGGTTTAGGGCAGTGGTTCTCAACCGTGGTCCTGGACCCTGGCCACAGGGTGCGCAGGCTTTCGTTGTTTCTCAGTACTTAATTGATCAATTAAAGTGGCTGATTATGCAGTTAATTCACCTCACCTGGTTTCTTGTGTCTAAAATGGTTGCTGATTTTTAAGGTGCAAAAGCCAGCGTGCCCTGCAGCCCAGTAGGACCAGGGTTGAGGACCAGTGGCTTAGGGGGAAGGCGACTTACAACAGGAGAGAACATAAGTGCAGCCACATGAGTTCTATGAGCCACAGTAACACAGATCTGGCTAATAACACTCCCAAACCCGAGAGCGCAAGCAACAGTCACTAAAGCGCTACTGCAAGGGCACTATCAGGCACCGCTCCAGAATCTCCCACAATTGTTCATTTGGGTTGAGATCTGGTGACTGAGACGCCCATGGCATATGGTTTACATCTTTTTCATGCTCGTCAAACCACTCAGTGACCACTCGTGCCCTGTGGATTGGGTCATCCATCTGGGACCACTCCCATTAGGATAGAAATGCTTTACCATAGGATGAAGGTGATTACCTTGCCCTCTAAGTGATTGATTACATTTTTTTAAATTACATTTAAAATTATTTTATTTATTTATTATTTATTTATTTATTGCGAATGATGTATTGTAAAATGTAAATAATTGGATTGTATATTGTATAAATGTCTGCCTCAGGATAAATGTTTTTGTCTTTGCTGTTTTGCACTTAACTCTGTATGTGTTGCACATCTTGCTGGCCAAAAAGAGGACCACAATGGAAATAAGCCGGAAGGCTTTTTTGTGTTTTTATCCTCGTTAGAGTGGTTTTAATGGATGTATCGCAGCCCAAATGGGGTGAAGCTATATATGTATTTTAACATTCTTTCAAATAAATTCAATCAATCAATCAGTGGACCTAAACCATGCCAGGAAAATGCACCCCATGCCACAACAGAGCTGCCAGAACCCTTAATTTACTCAAGCTTTTCCTTTATTTTAGCAGTTACCTGTATATTGTAGCGTTCACACCTGTTAGGTAGGGTGACGTTGCGAGGAGGAGCGTTGTAGATGGATGTTCCACTTCAACAAGAGGCCCTGGCTTTTGGCGGTGTGGTACTGTCAGTGCGAGAGCAGGGTTCAGTTCCCACGTCGAGCGTATAAAATTGTTTGCCTCCTCAAAAATCACCCACTCACCACTAAATATTACAGTACATTCATTTAGCTGATGCTCGTATCCAGATCGACATATATTGCATACTGTCTATATTAAATGTCATCTATATATGAAATGTCTATAATATACAGGTAACCGCCAAAATAAAGGCAACACTTTGGTAACCCGGGGTGAAACGCAAACGGCCCTGCCCTGGGCTAGGAGTTACAGCCTGGCGGGGGGGCGAGGGGTTCTTGTTGGAAAGGGCAGGATCTGGCCTATCCGCCGGTACTGGCCGTGGCACCCTCGCGGACACTCGCGGTACTGCACCTGTTTAACGGAGCCCTCGAAGAAAACAAAAGTAGTTTCATGCTTCAGATATCTAACGGTCATTGCAGATAAGCTACCAGACAAAGACCCACTGCTTCATGGGCAGGTGAGAGTCGAGTGAACAGTGGGCTTCAGGATGACAAAGCAGCAATGGGGAACGCAGAACTGACAACCACAAAACACAAATCCACAGGGGCTCATTAACGCCACTTATGCTATTGGGACTCCTTCATTGTTTTGACTTTCTCTTGCTTATTTTCTTTCTCATATATATTTGATTTTTTTTCATGGGAATTGAACAAAGAGCACACAATGAGCACGAGCTGTTAAATCAAGCAAATAACGTTAACTCTGAAAATCAATCCATAACGTCTCTGTAGAGATGACTAAACTCAATTCGTCCGCGGGTAAACTGTAGGCCAATTATCCCACTTGTCTGATTCGGGCTATATGTTGAACTGTAAATAGGCGTATTTATTACTCTTATTAAGATAATGTAAGTCTCGCTGTGAGCAAATAATCAAATTTGATCTTGATTAAGGTCCATTATTTAGCAC
>JAINUG010000054.1:723665-731165 GCA_029706075.1 Aldrovandia affinis | reverse complement strand
GGTATGAAAGGTAAAAGTTATGAGGATAGACTTAAGGCACTCAATCTATTTAAGCTTAGCAAATGGAGACTTAGGGGGGATTTGATTGAGGCTTTTTAATTCCTGAAAGAGATTAACAAAGTAAAATACCAAAGATTTTCTTTACACAGAGAGTTGTCAATGCCTGGAACAGCTTGCCAGGTCGGGTAGTAGAGGCAGAAACACTTGGGCTATTTAAGTCTAGGCTAGATGCAGTACTAGATACTCTTTAGATTAGGACATGGCGAGCCTAGATGGGCTGAATGGCTGTTCTTGTCATTATGTATGATGTTAAGGTGACGTGCAAGACAGTATTTGTAAATAATTTAAGGTGTGAGATATATTTTGACATGTATATAAAAATTGCATTCCCATGACTTTGTATGTTACACTTTTGAAAAGTATCACTTTGTAAGGGCATGGTCTTTTTGGCCTTGGGCATGGCTCTCTCTTTTAAATCTCCACCTCTCTCGTAATCACCACCCCGAACATTCCCGATTTTTTTCAGATACGTTATGATAAAGAATGTTCCGGACTTCTCCAGAGCAATTAGTCGGGAAGCTGACACATTCTGGAGCGAAGATGGGGGGTTTGGGCAATGCCAGGAGAGGAGGACAGGAGGAGTGGAGGACAGGAAGAACAGAGTTCCAAATGAACAGAAGGACAAAATTACCCTAATTGAGCTGGGACGCACAGGGCTGGAGATGACAGCTGGAGAGACACACAGTAAGGAGAGCCCTGGGCGCTCAGGGCAGTTGTGTGCGTGATGGTAAGTGTCAAACATTTGGAGAACTACGAACCCCACTGAGCAAGAACTACAAATCCCACTGAGCAAGAACTACCAACACCACTGAGCAAGAACTACAAATCCCACTGAGCAAGAACTACGAACACCACTGACAAGAACTACAAGCCCCACTGAGCAAAAAGAGAGAGAGAGAGAGAGAGAGAGAGAGAGAGGACTGGACTGAGGAGAGGTACTGTAACTACTGTACATAACAAGAAGTGTACATTTTGGTTTGGAATATTGTATTTTGCTTTGCAAGCCTGTGACATGCATTAACGTTTTTTGCAGAGGTGAAACTCAGATTGCGTGTACGTGTGTGTGCACATGTGCGTCTGTTGTCCCGAAAAAAACGTGTGTGTTTCAAAAAAATAATGTCTCAGCAATTGTAACCAAAAAAAAACTGATAATTAATTTTCTCACTGAGGTCTCATTATTCTGTAATGAAACTACATAACCCCTATACATTACTGTCCCAAACCTCTTAGCTTCCTGATTGGTTCGATTGTGCTGTACGATTGCGATTATGTTGTCACTTCCTGGTGATCAATCACCGCCCCCTCCCCCTCCTCCTCCCCTCCCCGTGGACTGCATTAAGATGAGTCTCATAAAGGAGTCGCAAGGTAATTCCACACAGTCAGGCCTTGGTAATTCTGCGAACTAATAAAACCATATCGATACGGGAGGGCAGCTGGTTGTCAATGGAGCTGGTAGTTAAATATGTGAAGCTTTGGGGAAGTGGTGCTGGCGTGTGAAGATGTGTCTCATTCACACATGTACATGTAAAGCAAGTGGTGCTGTCATATGAAGCAGGCTATGTAATTAAAGACGTGTCTCATTGACACGTATGTAACACGCCGGACATTTCACCGTTAATGATATCAAACATTAACCCTATTAACCTATTTTAGAAAATGTTTTTCTACTCAATGTAAAAACAAATGGATACTTAAAAAAAAAAACTTTTTGGTTTTATTGTAATCCTTTTTTAATCCACTTTTCTCCCAATTTGGAATTCCCGATCGCATTCTTAAAATGCGCTCACTGCTACCCCCACTGTCAATCGTAGGCAAGCACGCGCTCTCCTCTGCAGCGCTCAGATTCAATACCAGACCGTGGCACTCATCCACACGCTAGAACTATGCTTAACTATATACTATATTTTCCATGCCAAATAAGCATTTTGACACGTTGAGCCAGCGAGTTCAGATGTACACACTTATGCTATCTCTCCTGATAGCAATACAATTTAATTGTTAGATCCATAAAAATCCAAATTGAGATAAATAAAAACAGACCATTCTCATTTCAGCTGTAAAGGCAGATTATATATGTCGAAATTATCATCTGATAAAATGACCAGAATACTTAAATCTCACAAAATGTATATTTTTCCGCGCCATGTAGGCCTGAACGATTATTGAAAACAAAGATCTATGTCGCCGCCTAGTGGACAATAATGCTTTTCACAAGGAAACGCAGTTAACGAGTAGCGTTAATCACATGACTGCTGAGTTCAGTGTAAACATTGGGGGTGAATAATAAATATATGCCTGGACCTGAATATCCATACAAGCGCCCACGTCCAGGGTGACACAGGGCTAATTATCAACTCAATATATATTATAAATACAAGATACAACTAGCCCTAACTTTAAACATCGACATCATGGACAGCACGGTTTTGGAATAATCCAGTGAGCTAGTGCGCTGCAGTTGAATGTGATTGTCAGAAGGATTAAGCGTGCCCGCCTCCTTCTTTCCCATTTATAAATGATTTCCCCTTTTGAAGGGAAAAGGTTCACCATTGTAAACAATCTGCAGAAGGTACTGTCGTAGAATCGGATCTCAGACAGGGCCAGTTTGACTGAGCGATCCCACACCACATTTAACACTTCTTCAAAAACGGCACAATCTTCAGAGTCTGAGGTAACTAAGGTTTATTGTATGCAACACAAGATTAGATACAACAACCTGGCTGGTTTGCGCAAAACCATCCTACCGAGCCCACTTTTTATTTTCCCTTTTTCGTACTTTCATCATTTAATTAAAAGGTTAATGAAGAGAGATAAACAGACATAAACAGACACTTCAGCTGACCCAACCGTGTACTATGTATTTACCTGTATTGTGTAGCTTACTAATAATTGTATTTGATACGGGCTACATCATTGCCACACGACTTATGCAAATAGTCTAATTCCAGTGGTCTATAACATAGTATACTCGCCGCGCAGCCTAAGAATACTGGTAGTAAAACTTGCGGGATCTCTAATACAAAGTTAGAAGTCTAAGGCATGGTGGGATTCGCTTGCTTAGTTGTTAGCCCACGTCCTCTCACCCCTCGTGCTGCGGAGATCAAACTGGGCTCATAAATCTCAATGACAGGTGACCCAGGCTCCAGGTCTTTAGCGGTCCCGTCTGGTGGGGTGAGGGCCCTGATTAGTTAGGCTGTGAGAGTGGCACCTGGTCTGGCTTCAGGTCGTGGAGTTCAAATTCTTCCCCTACACATGACCATTACTTCGTTGGACAGGAATAGTTTATTGCTGCACTAATGGACACTTGGATCACCAGTTCAGATTTACGTTGGGTCCCATCTCTGTGTCCATTGTATTAAGGTGTGTGATCTGCACGGCCTGCTCTTATTTCAAGTCCCAAATGTGCCACTTCAAACCTCGCATGTAGGCCATATTTCTGTTTTGCCTGACACTCCAACAACATACCGATTGTGGTTATGTTTATGTGTAGCGCGGACTGCGGCTGGCCCCGGTTAGCAAACCGTGCAGGAATTTGGCCATGTGCAGACACCAGGCTACACAAATTGACCCACCAGAAACACAGGGACAGGGTATGGGCTCAAAATTCTCAAAAGATCTCCCACAGTACCACACCGTAGAACTACAGTGAGTCCACACACAGTGCACCGGGCGTGGGATCAATAGGCAAACTGTGTGCAACCAGTGCGCATGGGAGATGAAAATCAAACACCGCGCGAAAGCATAGTAAAATGAAGGCTACCTGTTGAATTATCTCCGTGTTAGTCTTCGGGCCTTCCTTAACTACAGTTTGCCGAGCACTGGCCTACTGTCGATGAATCAATGAAAGCGTAAATTAATGTTTAAAAATGAAATAATCAATTTCACTTTGTTTCTATACTCGTTTAATTACGCCTATATCTCACACTTCCTGTTTGATGAGAGTTCGATTTATATGACTAAAATGCGAAATATACCGTGATCGGAAATGGGAAATAACTGCATTTTATGATGTGACTTGAGTTTTATTTGTTAAAAATGTTATTCTTATAAAAATACAAATCTTTAAGTTCTTGCGATAAACATCGAATCCCCATTCGAATATGGTTGTGATTTTTTTGTTGTTGAAACATCGAATGCCCTCACGTAATACATGTAGTATACAGAAGGCTCCGTTTTTATTCACACCCTTGATAAAGATGAACAAAACAGATCGTATAAAATAAACTAGGCCTATATATGTAATGAGATATATTTTATCCTAAGAAATGTCAGTACTGTACATACACACACATACCACTAGAGGGAAGTAGAAACCCATCTATGGACAATTTCTTTGGTTTCTTGTCGGATGAGATTTTTCATATACATAGGCGTTTGATAGCATCTGTCCTATGAAAAAACAAGCGATAAACTGTGTGGAAGGTCTGGTAACTAGGGAGACCGAATTTGAATAATGTGTGTCGCGTGGAGAACCCCATAATTCCAATGGATAATAACTTGTACCCGTTTTTAAAGAAATGTAAAAAAGGAAATTATGAACGTATGAAGTGGAGAGAAAATAACTCAAAGCTTTATACGGAACAAATGCAAACACACAGTATTTCTTTATTGCAATGTGTATTTAATTTATTGTCAGACAAATCTTAACACAACAGAAGGTACTTCCCAACAACACGAAATAAATCGGTATCGCCTTCAGAAGACTTTGAAAGGCGTGGTGCTTCTTTCCATATGTATTTAACTATATCATAGTATAATTTCAACACAAAAGAGCACAACCATAAGCACTTTTAGGGGGGATTGAAAAAGTGCGACCCATGGTTGATATGTTTCAAGGAAATATATATTTATGTACTGACTACGGACTGTTGGCCATCCTAAAATGGAAGTTTTGCAGAAATTAGGTTCACCCTTACTGCCAAGTTTGTGCTGTGATGTTTATTTTATATATATATATATATGAATGAATGAAGATGGGATTTATATAGTGTTTTTTTCCAAGGAACCCAAAGCGCTTTACAATGATAGGGGGTCAACTCACCTCAACCACCACCAATGTGCAGCACCCACCTGGGTGAACGTGACGGCAGCCACAGTGCGCCAGTACAAATTCACTACACATCAGATATATATATAGGTGGTGGAGGGGGAGCCCAACTTCCAGTATGTGAATATCTGTTGAACACATAGAATATCTTTGTTGAAACCATCCTTTCTAGGGCCAACCACTAGGGAAACCCCTCTTGTGTGAGATGAAGAGGGTAGAACGTGTCTGTGACTACAAAGAAGAAACAGCATGGCGTTCATTCACATCATCAGACAGATGAAGTGAATGCTCTGATTTAAGTGTTTAAATGCTCTTTAATGTGACCCATCATTAAACGAAACCCAGGAATGATTCTCACTTGTGCGAAAGTCCATCCACCTCACCGCTTTCATCCAACTGGGCGAAAAGCAAACGGAAAAGCCCGGGTAACACTCAACCACTAAGCACAAGAGAGGCCTTGCTGATGAATTTAGACTCTTCTCCTGGTGCCTGGGTGGTGTGCTTAGTGGGTTTAATGGTGGGTTGAGAGACAGTTTGGGCATTTCTATCAGTGCAAATTCATTTGACTGCAGTGTCTACTGGCGGATTCTGAAAACGTTTCTTATCTCTTAGAAATACTTTGTGGTTTAACTTTTTGGGTAATATATATATATAAATATTGGCACCTAAACTGTAGGCCATTGAAGAGCAAGCCCATGTGTTGTGTAGATGAGGCTGATTCTTTGATAAACTCCTTTAACAGCTGTCACACCGTTTTTAGAGGTGACACAACACATTTATGAGCTTAGCTCCTTTGCAACTGTCTTTACCGTCTGATTGGTGGAAAACAGATGGCAAGAGATGTGTGAATTAGAGGGTATATTTAGAGATGTTTTTCCCCTCAGAAAAAGGATCACTAAACATAGTGTGTACATATATATATATATATACACGCACACACACACAGGTAACTGCCAAAATAAAGGCAACACTTCAGTAAATGAGGGATCATTTAAATGGGTGCAGTACTGCGAGTGTCCATCGAAGGCTGGTACCAGTAGATAGGACTGGCCCTCCCCTTTCAAACGAGCCCCCTGACTGAGACTCTCCTACCCTGGCCAGGGTCGTTACCTGTATATACATATACTGTATATGTAAACTGGGAGTCTGAACTTGTGAATGGCAGTGACAAAGGGACGGACGGACGGACGGACCTCGCCAAGCCGTTGACCATAACTCCGGTACACCAGAGTCACTCCTGTATGCAGCGAACTCATGTCGGCTTCCCTCCCCCCTCCCTGGGGCGGACAGCCAATTGCCGCCCTCTGGTGGCACTCCCGGCCAGAGCTGACTCTGGCGCGGCTGGTGGAATCTAACCCCGTTTGCAGTGGCCAGCGTTGAACGTTATAACCGCTAGACCACGCGGGAGGCCCGATTTTGGCCCAATTTTAAGGCAATTTAGACATCCCAGACAGATTTTCAAGAACAAAGTAAAATCGTAAGGTCTCAGCCCTCTAACCGGGTCATCAGTTGCTTGCATAGTGCGAGGTGATTAAAGACACCCAGAGTTTGGGCTCCTGTGATCTTCCGAGGTTGTCTGGGACGCCCCGATCGTTTTCAACCCCGTTAGACACTAATCGCTAGGTGTGAGAGGTTTCCATGTTCAGATTTTGTCAGTTGTGTGGTGTGCATCCGGCATACATTTCTGACAAGGAGCAACCCCAGGAATAGCGCCGGATGGACGATTCAAGCACACGCCAAGCCTGATGGCTGTGTTCCAAAACGCAGACCTGCACATTACCAAGGAAGCATTGAAGTATGTACGTTTGTCACCACCATATTCATTCAGTTAATCGGGCCTCCAGAAGGGTCGCAGTCTTGCCAAACTCGTCATGGTCTTTGCTACAACGTGAGCGCAAACATCAAAAACACTAGGTGGGTGTTCCGGGTACACAGCCTGGGGTGGTGCTCATGCCTGCCCGATTCCTTGGTTCTGTGTTCCCCCCCCTTTTGGCCTACTTGTGAAAAATCAGAAACAAATAAAAATAAAAAATAAAAATAAAAATAAAAACACTATGCACCACAGCCTGACCCCCTCTGGGGTGAAGCACCCTCTCCCCTTGAGGTCACACCCAAAAACCGCACTCCCTCTGAGGTCACACCCGAACCGCGCTCCACACACAGCTACCCAGAAATCTGTGGGCGACTTCGCTCCATGTAGAGAAAATAGATCCATTTCTGTTTTTTTTTAACATATATTATTATACAACATGTATAACAGCACGTAGTGTTGTTGACTCTGCCACAGCACTGTATGTACAAGGTGAGTGTTCACATGCGTGTTACGTGCGGAAGACGGCACACCATTTTTAGACAGAACACAGCCCTTTGTTGCGTTAATCACCCCATTCACA